>CP139508.1:195066647-195291726 GCA_021014915.2 Artemisia tridentata subsp. tridentata | reverse complement strand
TCGTTACCACATTTGGTCAACAAAAGTCAACTGTGACATTTGGGGTTGGGTTGGGCCCAACTTTCACCGAAAGCCCTAAGCTCAAAATTATTTATTTTGCCCAAAGGCCCTTTTTATTTAAAAAATATATATATCGTCATTTTCTAAAAATCAAATTAAACACGTTCGTTACTCCGTTTGGTAAAAAAGTAAAATTTGGGGCCTTTTTCTTGTTGGGCTGGGGCCCAACGTTCATGCACAACCTTTTTAGCCCAAAATATATTTTTAACCCATTTTTGATAATTAGTAATATTCTAGTAACGAATTTTAATTTAAAATTAAGCTCTTATAATTAAGCCATTAAGTCAAAAAAGTCAAACAAGACCAAATTTAATTTGTTCGAATAATCACGATACGACCCATTTTCATATTTTTATAAGCTAAAGCAATTAGTTATGGTTTATTCAAAAAGCTATTCAAAATAAATTTTAAGTTTAAATTTCCCACCATTTCAGCACTTCAGCCAAAATTTTAGTTTTTCAAACCCTAATATTTGTAATTTTTTTTTCTAGCTGATTCTGTATTGTTGCAAAATGATATATTGCCTTAATCTCACGAATTAACATAATCACTTTGTATCATCAAACATACCATATACAACAAGATTTACCACACAACAAGAAAACTCTAATTTGTTAAAAAAAACTTTTCTAGGTCGAGCACTATAAATCATATATAAGCCCTATTTTTTTCCATTTTAACAAAACATACACATTTAAAAATTTTTAACATCATTAACATCAAATGTACAAAATTTTAAAACAAGATTGAAAATTTGATGATTCCTTACAATGGTTTAGTTTTAAAACAGGGGGAAAAGGGCCCAAGAACAACCAAAACTTCACCAAATTTATCCAAACTACTTTCCCAAATTAAAACCCGAAATCTTGAATATACACTCTAATTTACTTGAACTTCAAAAAAAGTGATGGATCTGGGAAATTTAGTTTGAGCCATTATTTTTGCATGAAGAAAATGATCTAGGAAGTTGGGTAAGTGTAATAGGGATAAGCTATTTGTTTGTGTTATATTTAGAGAATTGTAATAATAAAAGATTAAATACAAGTTTTGGAAGGATTTTGTCCCCTTTATGGGGGGTAATACTTGGGGCTGGATTGGCAAAAATAGGAGGGGGAAAAAAATTTTTTTTTCCCTCTCGTTGGGATCGTGTGTCTTTGATTTTAAACTGACCGAAAGCCCCGGTTCGCTTTTTGGACACGTATACGAAAAATAAAGTTTTATCCACGTTTTTGTCAGAAATGTAATAAAAATTTTACTGACTCAAAAAAAATATTTATTTGACGCTACCATGTGTACTGTGTGTCGGTACCGTTGGGTTTGCTTTTCAAAAAAATGTGAGAAAGCCTCAGTTAATTACAAACTTGTCAGTAACTTCAGAAATAGAATATTTTCTTACTGACAAAAAAATACTTTTTCTGCAGTGATTGTAAGTACAATGGGGGTAGCTCCCAAAAAGTCAAAAATACTCAAAACATGCAAATCGCATAGAAATGCTCACTTAAAAATAATAAAAAACCCCATTTTATTTTAAATTAACAAATGAAAATTACCATTTGTACATGTAATATGAATCTCCGTGTGAATGAAACAAGATCTTTTGGGGGAACTTTGATGGCTAGGGGGGGGTCGGCAGCATTCCTACCCATGAACTGTCTTCAATGTCCAATAAACTACGTGATTCTGACTGCATATTTTTGCCCGGTTTCTGCCTAAAGTGTTAGGAGGGCTCTTTCTTTTCACTCTTTATCTTTACATTTCTTTTTCATTCTTCAACCCCTTCAACGTTACCGAGACTTCATCACTAGTACCTTGTTGGGTTTCTTCCAGTACCAGTTCCATCTTAGTCGGCCTCTTCCTTATTCTCACTTTTCTCCTTTTTTCATCGTTCCAAAAGGGTTCTATTCTAACTAGAGGGTTGTCCCTGGGGGATCCCTCCGGTTCTGGATGGACATGGGAATTGATACCTATCCTTACCACCTTATAACTTCAGTACATTAAATAAAATGGTCGGTCTTTGGTATTCTTCCACAATTGCCCTCATAAATCATTTTGCTCCCCCTCAATATGTGCATGATTACGAAAGTGTTTAGCAATTGAGAGAGCCCCACTTGGTTTAAAAGATCACATTTTTTCAGTTTATATTTAAATCACATTTTCTCCCCCGTCAAAAATTTAAACCTTTTGAGATTTGTGATCCCAATTGATTTAAATAAGTTTAGAAATTATGGGAGAAAATGTGGTCTGATTCAATAAACTGAAAGGAAAAATTACGATGCCCCCCTCAATCATGAGGGGAATGTTTGTGTCAAAAGATGATTTTTTAAAAAATTTTAGTTTGCGAAAACTCATGAAAAGATTCAATTTGACACAAACAACACATTTTATTCATTACTTAGCCATAAAGATACCATTTGATATCTAAAATAAAATTTTAAATCACTCCCCCTCAATCTATGCCCCCTTATAATTTAAAAAAAATTTTTGAAAAATTAAACCTTTTTTTTCTAGATTGAGGGGGAAATTTATGGAAAAAAAATTAGTTCGTTTTTTTTTTCAAACTTTTTAAAAACCCCCATTTTAGATACAAATTTTTTTCCTGAAACATAGAGGAAAAAAAAAAATTAAAAAAAAGACTTCCTTCTAAACGGGGAAAAAATGCATGAACATACACTAGATCGGGGGGCACATGTAAAGTAACCCCCCCCGGGGGGAACTTAATCACCCGTTTTAGGAACACCTCTTTTTGGCGACTGTTTTTTCATTTTTTAAAAAAAGGGGGGTTTCATATCTGAAAAAATAGCAAGCCTAAAACATTTTTTGAAAACTTTTTAACTTTACCGAACTTCTTTAAAGACCCTGTCATTATTGAAGACATTTTTGACCGTAAATGTTACGATACCAAAAGACATGCCTTGAAAAAAAAACTTTTTTTTGGTATTTTCTTTTTTCTGATTTTTATGGTTTTTTTTTTTTCATTTTTTTTTTTAAAAATTTACAGATTGGAAAAAAATTTTTTTTTTGTTTTATGATTTTATAAAATTTTCAAAGGATACGTGAAAATTACCGCCTTAATTCTTCCTTAGATGGATAAGAGTTCAATCAATTGTTTTCCACCGAATGGTATCGAATTTCCATGTGCATCAAAAGTAGCACCATATGGCATGAGTTTGTAGTTGACTTCTTGTCAAAACAGGTCGAGAAGGATTGCCAATCACATTCTCCAAGGGGATGAGCCTTTGACCACTTGCTGATATAATCAAACGATTGATTGAGCTGATAGAATTTGATCGAATGACCCTTTGTGAAGATGATTCTCCAGAACTCAGGTCTGGAGTAAGATTATGGTGGAGGGGTTCATTGTCAATCTCAAGAATTTGTTCTTCAACACGTTGATGAACTTGATGCAGCAGCTCTGAGAGTGGTATTCAAACTACATTACTTCTTTTAGCTTCCTAAATCTTCTTAGCTGCCATCTCTTTACTTGTAGAAGAACAATGTGAGCAGATCTAATTAGGGATTAAATCTGGCTTTTCACTCTCCCCTAATTAGTGCTCTCCCCCAAACTGACAACCTTTCTGATGAATGCCCAGAATATGAAGAATTCTTTTGATAACCAAATGCATGCCGTCTTTAGTCTTCTATCACACAGCGGAAAATGTAGAACAGACCGTAGACTCGACCTTCTTCAAGATTGTCCATTTGGGGAACAGAATATCAACATCTTCATCTCTCCAAATGCATTCCAGTAATTTTACATATAACAAATTAGTTCATGACGTACACATGAAATGATAATACCAAACTAACAAGTTGAAACACTGATCATCTTGAATTTTTTTCATAAGACATTAACTCTGATCACGTGAACTTGTTGTGCGTCCTTGGTGTACACATTTCTCTCCCCTGATGGTTACGATTAATCAGCCCGTGACGTACACATGAAATGATAATACCAAGGTAACAAGTTGAAACACTGATCATCTTTAATTTGTATCATAAGACATTAATCCTGATCACGCGAACTTGTTGTGCGTCCTTGGTGTACACATTTCTCTTTCCTGATGGTTACGATTAATCGGAAATCATCATAATTAACTGGAAGCACTTTATCACTAATCATATCAGCCCGTGAGAAGATGTCGATAAACATCAGGAGTCATAAAAAAATGCGGGTCCTGAACTAATTTGTGCAGGAGCCGTATGACCAGTTAAAGATAACAATCAACATGTAGTATATTCACCCTTCTCCCCCTCAAAAATTGCATGTGAGTGCCATTTTTGATTGAACGATTGAATAAGAATACCATCAACGTTAAGTAGATCCACTTGATAAATTGACATTTTGTTTATTCACCCTTCTCCCCCTCAAAAATTGCATATGACTGCCATTTTTGATTGAACGAGTGAATAAGAATACAATCAACGGTAAGTAAATCCACTTGATGACTGACATTTAGTTTATTCACACTTCTCCCCCTCAAAAATTGCATGTGAGGTTGCCATTTTTGATTGAATAAGTAAATAACGATGACACCAAAACGTTGATTCACTTGATGACAGAATGAGCATGCGAAAAGCATGAGACATGTTGATGAGAGTGGTCATAAACAAGAAGATTTCTCTTCTTCTGAAGATAAAGCGCACTGAAATATAAACCTTTCTTTTCTTTGAGGAACGGGGCCTGAAGTGTTATCTACAGACGCCATTTTATTGTTGAAGAACGAGGCCTGAACTGATATGAACAGACGTCATATTTCGCTGAAGAACGAGGCTTGAACTGTTGTGTTCAAACGTCATCGCTCTCTTTTCTACTTCTCTCAGCTAACTCGTTACCAACCCCATTATCATTCAGTCGACTCTTTGTCGTGGCTACTGATGGAGAAAACCCAATATGATGAACTTGATACTGAAGTAACATAACCCGAACTTGTGACTTAAACTTGCACTAATGTGTGACTAGGAGTGGTGTAGAGAGTTCGTGCAACTTCGAATCCTTAAGTACTCTATACTCTTCAACCAACCAACCATCAAATATAAGACATACATCACCTCTTGGATATCCACAACTTTGTGTGACACTGAGCACTACAACGTAACTCCTTAAAGTGATAGTTATTTTGTGGTAATAGAGAGGAAGAATCACAAAAATAACTAGATATCCAAGTCTTCGTCATTGTAAAGGTTAAACGCTCGAACAAGGATCTCGAAGAATCTTCATCCAACCAACCCCGATATCTTCAGATACTAAGTACACGCACCCGTGAAATTTCATTTCAACCTCAAATAAATAATAGTAAATTAACGCCGTAGTCACATCTTGTGGTTTAAATGCCCAGATCTAGCCCTTTTTGGTGTTTTAAATGAACTTTGATAATGGTTTTATCCCGATCGTTGTCAAAAGCGCATAACCCTGTAAAAATTTGTTATAACCAAAATGCCATGAAGTATATCATAAATCATCCAATACATGAAGTACACACTTTATCCCTTCTTCGAAGTTGAAACCGTAGCACCAAAATCAATTAAGATCCGGAAATGCACTTTTCTTTCTCCAGGATAGTTCCATCATCACGGGATTTTACAATTCTATGATTTAAACCGAGAAATAGATTCTTTTGCGGGAATTTGCAAAAAGCAAGAAGAAACCGTGAGACAATAACAAATTGAATGTGTTATGAAAAAATTTGGTTTTGGTGAATATCTGTTTGGGGTGACATGCAAGAGATCAGCAACAATTCTTCTCCTATATGTATAATACTTCACAAACCATACTAAGTAAAGTATTATAAACTACTTCCC
Source organism: Artemisia tridentata subsp. tridentata (assembly GCA_021014915.2). Taxonomy (NCBI): domain Eukaryota; kingdom Viridiplantae; phylum Streptophyta; class Magnoliopsida; order Asterales; family Asteraceae; genus Artemisia; species Artemisia tridentata. The sequence continues at coordinate 195,285,867 of CP139508.1, read as the reverse complement.
CCTGGAAGTTGACCTTATAACATCAAAGTACACCTTTCTCCCCCATGATGGTTTCGAACTTTGAGAAGCATCATTGACGTGTACGGCCATATATACGAGAAGTTCTTGTCTTAAGCAAGCATCTTGAAAAATCATGAATGACATTGAAGATTCTTGAAAGATTTTGCTTAGACTGTGAAGTATCATTGACGTTCTGTAGCTTCGAATATCCCATGAGAATTGTTGTTCACTTCTCAACCTTTAAACCCTTTAGCTAACTTACCAACCTCGTATTCAGTCGGTTAATGTTGTGACCACTTGCTCTAACCAATCCACCTCATGCCTTTAAGTCTGACCACCTCTTGAGAAGATCTTCTACTACAATCCTGTTAGAAGCTCGAGAAATGACGATCCCTAGATGAAGCTTGATAATAGACAAATCCACGACTTAAACTTGCACTAAATTTATGATTAAGAACCTATCTGGAGCAGACCACCATTACTCCTTAAATTATAGGTGGTGGTATATATCCAACCTTCCATCCTTTATTGTATATATTCGCCTCCTGAACTATCCACATCTCGTGTGACACTGAACACTACAATGTAACTCCTTTAAGTGATAGCTATATACTGTGAGCACTACAACATAACTCTTTTGATAGATATAACTAGATAGCCAAGTTTAATCACTGTAAGTACGCTCGAACAAGGATCATCAAATATCGTGCATCCAACCAACCCCAAGATATTTGAGATACTAAGTACACGAACCTGTAAATTAACAAACCAACCGAGTGACCATAGCTTCTCAAATTTCTACCGATCTCGTAGTACAAGCTTATCCCAAAAAAATAGTCAAACCCCGTAAGTTTTATTTATCCACAATCCAAGTCCAACCTTAGTCCAATATTAAGTAGCGAAATATAATCAAACAACCGTATTCCAATCAAACAACATAAGCCTAACACCACTTTAAGCTTAAATTCGAACAACCCATATCACAAAAAATCAGTTAAGCCCATTGACTTTAAAGTCCGTATAATCCATACACACTCCATTTACACACTTTGAATATTTAGGATAAGGGCCCATGTAGAAACTAGTATATCGTTTAATTAAAAATTCATAGCCCAAAAAAAGAGATTAACCCTATTTAATTGGCTATATAAAGCCACTTAACCCTAATGTTTCTCCTCATTTGTAACCCTAAATAAACATATCACCTAAACATCCGCCCGTCTTATACCTCCTTTGCAACGCAACACAGATCATCTACATACTTCCACCCTTATCTCTCCAAGAATCAAACACAATTAATCACCCAAAAAAATGCGTGATATCTCCTTATCACTCCACTTTCACATACAGCAACCATAATTAATATACTCCATCTCCTCTACACGTCACAATTAAACAATCCTTATATCTCCTTTTCATGACGCAACACAAATATCAGCCTTATAACACCATAAAATATTCAGACCATCCTTATAACTCTTAGAAACGAAACATACACACTTGCTCAGAACCGAATACAAAACAATCTTTAACCGTTGCTCAACATGCCTTCAAGATCTCGCTAAGGAGGTCTACGGTAGGTTTTGTTTGATTTGTTATCATTTTAATTTTGATATTAGAGCAAACCAAAGAAGAGAGAATAACATAATTGTTATTGTTGTTTTCTTAAAAAAAAAGGTCTTATAATTAATTATGACGTATAAGCTTCATAAAAAGTTGATTCGATGATGATTTTATTCTTTCGATAGATTGACCTTGAAGTCTTGATGTATCTATGAAAAACATGAAAGAATGAAAACTGAGAATCGTTTGGTTATGTTTTCTTTACTTCGTACGAGTCTGGATGTTTAAAGATGAGGTTGTTGTTTTTTGGTCAAGATCTGTGATGTAAAGTCTCTTGTGGTATCTTTGGACGAATATTGAATTGCAAAAAAGAGATATTCTGAGATCTTGAATTTGTTTTTTCATTTTGTTGGTTACTTTTGGTTCAATGGTTCTGTTCTTCCTCTCTTATATTTGTTTTTTTCTTTTGACTTTGAAACTTGGACTGATGATGGTTATGGACTGAGTCTGTGGTAGTTGGTTGTGGTTTGGTCTCTTCTTCATCTTTAGTCAAAACGCAGAGACAAAACTCAATGTCTCGAGTCAAAACGCAAGATTTCATGAAATTTTGGTAGCATGTCATTTCGATTTGTTTGATAAGAGGTCTTTAGTTGGCAAATCGCAGTGGCAAACCGCAGCACCAAACCGCAACACCTTTGAGTCAAATTGCAGTACCAAAACGCAGTTGACCAAAGCAAAACGCAGTTGACCACACGAAAACGCAGTTGACTGTGAGCTGTCACTTTCGTACTTTCCCTAAAAACCGGATCTGAATTTTCTCTTTCATCAAAACGCAATGAAGAACAAAAAATAATCAAAACTCAACCAAGAAACACTTTTTCTAACCAGATTTATAGAAACTTTTTACCACAATAAAAACATATTCAAATCAGTCGAATAAAGCATATGAATAAAACAGCTTCAAAAATCCGACAGCTAACCAAACTAGTAAAAAAAACAGCTTCAACAAGCATACGAATCCACATAAATCAATCGAATAAAGCAACCTTGCCTCTGGTACCAATTGTAGGATCGTGTTTATGTTGATTGTGTGGGATTCGGGAGGTCGGGGATTATGAAAGAACAAGTTAGCCATTGCTAGAGAGAGGAAGAGTAGAGAGGGGAAGTTCTAGTAAGAGAAACACACTTGTTGTGTGTGTGTGTATTAATGAACAACCAACCCTCTCCATTAGATGGAGAAGGGTATATATACAATTGACATGGTGCCACCATGGGCTGTGGAGTGAGCTGACATTGGGTAAAGACCCGACCCAACTCCACAAATACTACTATGACTAAACTATTATTACAATAACTAAACGAAAACTAATAAGCCTACGAGCTACTTAAATGGTAAATAGATACTCTGGGTGACCGAGTCTTTCATATGAATATTTATATTCCTAACACTGATAAACATACTTTCATGATATAGAATACAAATAATTATTTCTTACAAAATACGTTTCTAATACAACTACAAAATACGTTTCTCATACATAATCTAAATGTTTACAATCATCACTATCATCAAATCTGATCTCTAGCTTTTTTGCTAACATCTCCTTCTTCCCCAATAATTAAATCCAATACACCTTCTCCAAAACCACAATCATCTTTAAATCTACAATATTAACCTTCACCACAAGCATTTTGACTGTTATCAAATACAAAGATAGCCAATAGTTAAACATAAATCAGTTGTAAGTGAGCATATTGGCTTCTTCTTACAACTGATTGTACAACAAAGCAAAAGAAAGGGAAAAGTCAAAGAAGATTGTTCCTTTATTGTAGCTGTCTTCAGCCAAGTTTCTTGAGGAACAGGAACTGGATGATTCAGCGAACACTCCCCGATGTAGAATTTAAACACGGACTGAAGACAAATAAAATTATGGGAGCAGATAAATCAGATGATCAAGATGGACAACACCATCTTGAAAAATTGACTAAATCAAAAGCAGATTTAACACTATTTTGTACAACGATCTTATTCTCTTTTTTACAATATCCTTTTCTAATAACTTTAAGTGTGTGTTTTCCAATTTGAATTATAGTGAATCAAATGATTTAAGATTGGATGATAATAGGTATTTAAATAAGAAAAAAGTATTGGTAGTTGAAGAGAAATAAATGAATGATTCAAGTTGTTACTATTTGACTTGGAATTGCTGTCAATTTAAAATGCAAAATATAAAAATTATTTGACAATTAATGGAAAGCCATCAATAGTATGGGAAGTTACCCTACAAATGTTAATATAATATTAATAATAATATCAACATAAATTGGTTGTAAAATGAAACCAAAAAACGCACATGTCCCAACACAATCTTAAAGCATAAACACATATCAGAAACTACTAAATAAGATTTAACCTACATATTTTTCTCCAATCTTTTTACCATAATTTCCCGAGAACACCTTCCAACTATAAACAAGAGGAGTTTCTGACTTTATTTTTTTTAATTAATAAAGTTGTTGTGCAATTTATTGCGAGAGTTGTGATGAAGTTGCAATCGAGTTTGACATTATAGTGAAACTTTCGACACCAATAGAGAGCATGAGTTATTCATCCGACGCCTACATAAAAAAAACATCAAAAATATTCCGTAATTAATATTTTATCAGGAATCTTTCAAAAAAATTCAAAAAACGTTAAACAGAAAATAATAATAATAATATACCTGAATTGATAGAAAAACATCTTTTGATGAAGATTTATAAAATCAAAAGCAGATTTAACATCATTTTCCAACACCGTTTTATTCTCTATTTTACAACATCTTATTCTCATTATTATTCTTTTTATTTACATTAGAGTGAAAGGTATTGGATACTAGGGGTATTTATATAAGAAGAAATTGTAATTAGTTGGAGGTATATCTATACTCCCTTATGAAGAAGCAATAAACACAACCTAAAACCAAACCTCACTCCGAACCCAAATTTAAAATTCAGACACCCGAACCTACTTTTTAAGATCACAAACCTAAATTTACACATATCAAACCTAATATCCAAACAAAACAAAAACCCATACCGACAAACATATCTCACCTACATCAAATACACACATAACCTAGCACAAAATAACACATAACAAAATCACCTATTTCTCTCTCACTTTAAACACCACGCGGCTCACTCTCTTTTTTCACACACTAAACTAAGCCTTTCTCTCTCTAAAAAACACACCTATAGCCGCCGCCACCATCTCCGCTGTCTGCTAAGGTCACCACAATCATATGGTTGTGTAGGTTGTGTCAGTGGCTAGGTGGTTTCGGTTGGTTTTGGTGGTTCCGGTGGGTTTAGTTGTTTTTGGTGGGCTGGTGTTTTTCTGGTGCTTATAAGAAAGAAATGGTGGTGGTTTCTGTTAGGTCCTAGATTAAGTGAAACACAAGTAATAATACACGATATAGATGAGAGAATAAGAGAATAAGAAGAAGAGAATGGCGGATTCTATTTCACACGAAAGACTAGCAAAGCTTCGGTACAAATGTGAATAAAACCAACAAACATAAGTGTTGCATACAATGGGTATTTATAGGCAAGTGTTTAGGGCAACACTAGGCCTTAATTCTTCTAGAAACTTAACACAAACTCACAGCCTATGGGGCTCCTATTAGGGTCGTGAGACTAGAAACAAACTTAAAGCCCTATGCAACCTTACAACATGACCAATACTTGATTGCATATAAAATGTGTTCCCAACAATCTCCCCATAAGGATTGGTCATCAAAGTTGCTTGATGTCTTCTTTGCTTCTTTGGCTTTGACGTCTTTAGAATCTTTGTTCTTTGTTCTTATTGTAAGTGATATGCTAATATCTTGATCTGCCTTCCACCAACGTTCTTTAATCATGATGTCTTTACGTCTTTTCCATCATGCTCATACTTCTTTTGACATTTGATCTTCATACTTCAAGTAGTTCTCACTTCTTTAGCTTTAATCTTTGACTTTTGAATGCTTGTTTTTCCTTGACGTTTGACTTTCTTTGACTTCTTTGAACTTTTGTTATGCCTTAGTATTTGTGAGAACTTTTCTTCATGATATTTGCATGAGCATGATGGAAATGGTGGCGGTGGAACTTCTGGTCTCCATAAGTACCTGTAATTAAACAGTTAGCAATAAATCATCTGGCACTTACAGGTTCGGACTTCGAGATCGTCAACAGCATAGTGTGAAGACTTTCTCTAATCCTTGCCAAGGCCATTCCTGAACCGGATGCCCCCAAGGGAGCTAACTCAGATACACCAAAATATATCAACGATTCAGGTGAGCCGCTGAAGTATACCAAACTATCACTCCACGACTATAGACCGTTTGGAGCCACCATGAACACTAAGCGTAATCCACAAGGGATTACCGAAGTGACCTGCTGTCAGGGTTGTTTGATGTTGACCCTGGCAGGAATTTCCATTCAATCACTGAGAATCACAATTGTGAGTTCCCTCATGAATGTTCTCGGCAGATTACAAAGATCTGCGTAGGACTCTTGTAATTTTCAACTCGTGTTCTTATTGTTGAACAACCAGTGTAGAAATGTTAAGTGTTCCTATGAGATCTTTTTATGTATCTCGCGACTCTAGACTCGATTTAGTGTTTATTGGTTTTTTAGTCGTCGGAGGCATGGAGTAGAGTATCTCCTTTTCAATATCAACTCATCTCGGAGTGAGAGGTTGATAGATAATGAAGGGTTCTCTGTGAGAAATGAAACAAGTATCTTTTGAGAGACACTTGAGTGGCTAGAAGGTTTAGTGCAGTGCGTCACTGGGTCCATGAAGGCTTAGTCTTCAATACCGGTGTCACCTTAGTAACAACCAGTAGCATATGAATTGAACCCGATTTCTGCCCTAAGGTTGAACATATGGAGGGCTATTTATTTTCACCCTTTACTTTACTTTTCTTTTTAATTCTTCAACCCCTTCTTTCTCCTTTCATTTCTTTACTCCTTTTTTCCTCATACCTAAGGACTTTCTAGTTCTAAACTATTTTATTGTCCATGGGTAGATCCCTCTAGCTCAGGCAGATCATAGGACGGTTTCCTAACCTTAGTCACCTTATATCTCCATGACTATCCTATGTTGCCATAAAACCAATCATTTGAAAATATCTCAAAGTGTTTATGACTGTAATACCTATATTGTTTACACTTTGAGAGTTTTGCATTTTTCAGAAGTACTCCCCTTCACATATGCTCATGAGTTTTTAATGTAAATTTGCACATGTCAGGTGGAGTTAGCACTTTTTGAATTGATCAATTTTCAGTGAATATGACCGTTGCGAGACACGTTTACATCACTAGTTAAACTAGCTTGAAATTATTACCCGTCCAGGTCATATTCAAAGAAGAATCTCTCGTAATCGGTACACTCTACTCAAAAAAGTCCTTTGCGAGACACGTTTACATCACTGGATAAACCAGCTTGAAATTATTACCCGTCTAGGACATGTCTTTTTGATTAATGACATTTGATATTCGTCAATTCGAGGGTATAATCTGGGTCGAGCTCATGCGATATTCCATACTTTAGTTACCATATTTTAATCACATACTTATTCTCCCCCTCAAAAATAGCATATTCATGTTGTTTTTGGAAAACTTTTTGATTAAAATATGCTTTTTGAGATTTATGGGAAGAATTTCAACAAGAACTTTCGTGTTTTGAATAAAGATATTTGTTTCAAGTACACCCCCTTAACAAGGGCGTACTTGTTCTTTTGAGCAGAATTTTGAAAAACTTTTCAAAATTTTGATTAATTCTGCTCAAAAGTAAGAAGCTTTTGCTCCTTGAATTAGGATTGAGGCACAAAAGCGTACCTCAGGGTCCTTTCTTTACAAGTACGGGTTGTGCACTGTTATCTGTGCACAAGCCATTATAAACAATCACACAAGCAAGTATAATCAATAAAGAATATTCCAACTCTTACATCATTCCGTGCTTCTGAAGACAGTGAAAACTGGATCAAGTCTTTAGAAATTCCTGATCGGGAACGATGGTCTTCCTCCAACATAACTTTCAAGCCTCCTCATTTGATCTCTATGAAAAAGCCTTCTCCCAATCTTCAGAATGAACTGACGAACTTCTCTTAATTGAGAAGCAGTTCACCTGCTGGTCTTTTATAACTCCCGATCTCGTACTCGTATCACCAACCCATCACGAACTCTCTTGAGCGTGTGGTCGCAGAACTTGTGAACCTCTTTGTACCCCATGAAGCAGTTGATTGTAAGATCACTTTTGTAAACAAACCCGAAAGTTGGTTCTTTCTTCATGGTGTACTTGGGATCTTGATTGATCTCAGGAAGATATAGAACTGGTGCGGTTAGATTAATCTTCCTTTGATAACTCTCGACCCCAAGCTGCAAGTCTTCTACACGTTCTTGTATAATCTTCCTTCTAATGAAGTGTAGTATTGAAGTGCTGAACGCGTAATTAAGATCAGTAGAGAAGTGTTGCATTTTCCTTTGAACCTTGATGAGATACATGTCTTCAAGGTCATTGAGGTTCAAGTCTGGGAAATCTGCTTCTGAAAATGTGTATATCTGCTGATCGTGTCTTCTAACCTTGATTTCAGTTAGAAAGGTATAATCATACCTCTTTTCTGCTTCAAGACTGACTACAGCAAGTATCCTGAGGTCACTCATCACTGCAGTTGAAGACTTCTTTGTGAGTTTACTTTTGTACCATGTCTTCCTCTTCTCAAACCAATGATAGATTCCTAGTTACGCATCTTGATCATACTGCACTCTGTTTGTAACGAAGAGTCTTGTAGCAGTTTCTTCGATGGCTGGTTGTGGGTAGCTTGCTGCAGGAATCAAGGTTATAGAGATTGCATATTTGGATTGACATTTAATACCGTGCACGAGGAGTTCGAGATCGTTGTTGAAGAAGAACTTATAATGAACAGCAGGTTGATCTGAAACTCTAATCACCGGCAGAGGCTTCGTCCACTCCGTAATGTGTGGTTGGTTGGGTTGAGAAGTGCTATAAACCACATGCACATCCGGATTGGTCCAGCTGAACCCACTAGACATTGCTCGTGCAATGTTTTCCAGATGATATTCTAGTTCAGCTGCACTGGAAGACCTATCTTTAAGCAAATTGAAGGCATCATTCTTGATTCAACGAAATTCTGCTTTTGTCAGCTTCTTGATGCGTTGGTCACGTTTGAGTTTTTGCGTGAACTCAAGCATGCGACCTTCGATCATTGAGTCATCGTCTACCTGAGGTTGAGAACCGACAAGCTGATCGAACCATTCATTCCTTTTTTTTTTGTGTCTTCATCTAGCCATGAGACAACAGTTGGTCTTTTGGATGTTGTCTTCTTGCCAGGTTTAGACGTTGTTGCTTTAGTCTTGGGAGGAGAATCTGGTTGATCTTGGTGTTGTTGAAATTCAAATTCCTCCGTTACAGTGAACTCAAACTGATACTCCATTGTTGTAGGTCCGGAGCCTGAAGCCTTGGGTGGTTGAGTGGATGTAGTGGTTGCTGAAGGTCCGACTGGTTCTTTAAATTGTGAAGCAGATCTGTCAACACCCTTTTATTTCTTGGCTTGTGTGTTTGGATCTGGGTCTTTTTCCTCTCTTGGATGTTTACCTTTGTCGGCCTCAGCTTTGCACGACTCCTTCTCAATATTTGCCTTTAGAGCCTCAGTGATGGCTATTTGCTCAGGAGTTGGTGAGGTAAGGTTTGTTAATCTTTCAAAGAGTTTAAGTTGAAGTTCTTCTAGGGTTGGTTCTTTAGGCTGCGTTGGTTGGGATTGAAAGACAAGTGGACTGTAGCCACAATATTCTTGACTATTTCTTCGATGTTTGGATCAAGATACTCTTCTACCTTCTTAGATGCAATCTTAGGCAAGTACTTTTTCAGGTACTCTTTAGTGTTGCCCTTCATGGCAGTGAGCATACTTTCTTGAACGTCGTCTATAAAGAACTCATCGACACGAGCTTTCGTGCTTTGAAACTCGTTCAATTGTCCGACAAGGCCGGTGACCATATTAGTTAAAGTTTCAACTTGGTCACGAAGCTGGTCATCTTTCTTGGCTCGTGCCAGCTTTACGGCCTGCTTCACCCTTTTAGACGCTTGGGAGATTATATCATCCTTTTTGAGCCTAGTCATCTTCCTTGATTTCTTGCTTGTTTTTGCTTTTATTGGTGGTGGTGATGTGTGTGTAGATGATTCAGGAGGTGGTTGAACTTTGGGTGGAGAAGCTTGCTGAGATACTGGAGGTGTTTCATGAGCAATTGGTGGAGAATGTGGAGGAGTGTTTGGTGGTGTTTGAATATATCGGTCGGCTTCCTTTTCCTCAGCCAACCTTTCTTCTTCCTCCCTTTTCTTTTCCAATTCCAGCTCTACAGCAGCTTTATTGATCTCTTCATCATCACTAAACACCCTTTCTATTTCTTCATCCTCATCCATGTCAATGTCTTTCGCCTGTTCATTTTCCTCCTTTTCCTCATCATCACCGGGTTTATTAACCGGATCTGACTGAGGTGGAATAACATCTTTTACAACCCCAGACCCACCGGCTTGATTAACCAGATCAGGACGAGGTGGAGTAACTTTTTTTACAACCCTAGACCCACCGGGTTGATTAATCGGATTGAGGAGGGACTGGGCTTCTGTTGATGCAAATAATGTTCTAAAAATGTTATTTAAATCTTTCGATAACTTCACGTTTTAAGGATGACAAAATGTGAAAACACGTTACGTTAAAATTAACGTAAACAAGTTTTTAATTAAAAGTTCCAGTTTCTACGCAAATCACTCTAGGTATGCACAAACAAATTTACAACTTGACAAATGATCAAAGAAGTGAATTTGTGTTTAAGACATCACATTTTTATGTGACAAAACATTTCTTTCAAAAATATAATTTACAAATTATTTTTGAATAATTAAGAAATGTTTTATTGGAAAAATAAGTTCAAAAATCATAGCAGATATTTTTCCCCCCAAAATCAGCTCCAAACTTCCCCAAATAAGTTTTCACCAGAAAAGACAAAAAGAGGAGCATTTTTGTCTGGCACGGTACCACTAAATTTAGTGGTACCGTGTGTGGTTTAGTGGTACCGTCTCCCTGTAATGGCCAAATTTTTTCTGCCTATAAATACCAGCCCACTTCACAGTTTTTAGGCATCCTTTTTGACATAGAACTTTCTGAGTTCAATACCCTTATCACATTTTCTCTTCTTGATCATTTAGTTTAGTTTTTCTTTTGTTTAAGAGATATCCAATCATCCATTCAAGTGATCCTCTTCATTCCTCTTCAAGTGCAAGAGAAGAACACAAGATATCCAAGAGGATACAAAGTGTTATAGTTCTAGGTAGAGCACTTGTAACATTTGTTACACACTTGATTGTATCATAGTATACATCAAGATCATTTTTCTTTTGAGAGTTTGTGAGGAAAGATCATTGTGATCTTATAGAGATATTGAATATCTCTAGTAGCCATTGGGCTTGTGTGTTGATCAAGTTGATCAAGGGTAGATAGAGTAGATTGAGTCAAGTGAGGGTTGATCATTGTGATCTTGTAAGATCTTGGAGATCTCTTGAAGCCATTGGGCTTGTGTGATTGATCAAGTGGATCATAGGTAGATCGGGTAGATCGAGTCTTGTGTGAAGTAGAAAGGATCAAGTAGATCATGGTAGATTGGTGCTAGCTAAGATTAGCACTCGACATCTAGCTTAGTGTCGGAAACAGGATAAGCGACGTATACGGTTTTCTCCGCCTGAAGGGAGGTCTTGTTGACATAGTGCTTGAAACTCTCGAGTATGGTACTCGGGGAGTGGAGTAGGGCGAAGAAGAGCTTCGTAGCCGAACCACTATAAATCCCTTTGTCTCGGTTTGATCTTTCCATTTCTTTACTTTACTTTCATTACTTTTATTTGCTAGTATAGTTTAAAGTTCATATTGGTGTTGATTGCTTTCACATAAGAATCAAATCAAAGTTTTTCAAAGCAAAGTTTTTAAGAAGATTTAAAAACCGATAAAACTATTCAACCCCCCTTCTAGTTTTCCACAAATGGTATCAGAGCCAGGTTAGTCAAGTTTTAAAAGTAAATTGTATTTTAAAACTTGAATCGATCAATGGATTCCGACAAATATCTAGAAGGGAAATCTATGCAATGACCACCACTTTTCGAAACCGATTGTTTTATTTATTTGAAAACAAGATTCGAAACGTATGTGAAATCAAAAGACATTGATATTTGGCATGTTATTACCGAGGGTGGCTTTCAACCAATTCAAAAGAATTCGGAAAAAAAAAAGGATGAAATAGTTCCTTATAATAAACAAAGTGATGAACTTAAAAGAAAATTAGCCAAAAAAGATGAGGCTAAAATGATGATTTACAATGCTTTGCCTAAAAAGGAATTTGAAAGAATTTTCATGTATAATACGGCAAAAGATATTTGGCAAACTTTGTTAGTCACTCGCCAAGGTAATAATCAAGTCAAAGAGAACAAGATATATCTTCTTGTTCAACAATATGAACAATTTTCCATTTCGGAAGATTAATCTATTGATAATGCTTTTACTAGATTTAATACTATTATTACTAGTCTTAAAGCTCTTGATGAAGGTTATTCTAGCAAGAATTACGTTAGGAAGTTCCTTAGGGCTCTAAATCCTAAATGAAGAGTAAAGGTCACCGCCATTGAAGAGTCAAAGGACTTGGCGACTTTATCACTCGATGAACTAATAGGAAACTTGAAGGTTCACGAGATGATAATCAAGAAAGACTCCGATATAGTTAAAGGCAAAAGCAAGAGAGTTAGATCTCTAGAATTAAAAGCCAAAAAGGAGTCTAGTGATAAGGAATGTTCGAGTTCCGATAGTGAAGATAAAGAGTATGCGTTAGCCGTTAGAGACTTTAAAAAGTTTTTTAGGAGAAGAGGTAGGTTTGTTAGGAAACCTCGAGATGACAAGAAGTCGTCACACAAGAACCGAGTTGAGAAGAAAGAGACAAGTGATAGGAAATGCCTTAGATGCGGAGATCCTAATCACCTCATAGGAGAATGTCCTAAACCACCAAAATCTAACAACCAAAGAGCTTTCGTAGGAGGCTATTGGAGTGATAGTGGTGAAAAAGAAGAGAAGAAGCCCAACGATCAAACATGCCTAATGGCTCAAGCTTCTAATGAGATATGCTTGGGAATCGACTTGGAGCCTGATGAATGGGTCAAGGATAGTGGATGCACTAATCATATGACGGGTAACCGGAGTCTATTCTCATCATACAAGGCATACAACGGAGGTAATGTCACTTTCGGTAGCAAACTTAAGGGCAACATAATAGGCAAAGGTACGATTACTCAAAACTCCCTTACTATTAGAGATGTTGAGCATGTAGATAACTTAGGATTTAACTTGCTTAGCATTAGTCAAATGGTAGATAATAAGCGTAGAGTTATATTCTCCGAAGAGGGTAGTGAGATCATTAAGAATGGTAAACCATAGGCAAAGGAGTTTGGAGGAATGGCTTATTTGTTATGAAAATAGGAAATAAGCCTAAGGATAAGATTTGCTTAGCAACCATAGATGATAATTCCACTCTATGGCATAGGAGACTAGGTCACGCCAATATGCGTTTAATACAATCATTGGCGTCTAAGGAACTAGTTAGAAACTTACCTAAGATTAAGTTTGATAAACACTTTTGTGATGCTTGTAAGGTTGGAAAATAAGCTCACTCTAGCCACAAAGCTAAGAATATGGTTTCGACCTCTAAATGCCTAGAACTCCTTCACATGGACTTATTTGGTCCATCCGCCGTACGGAGCTACGGAGGAAATTACTACACCTTAGTAATAGTTGATGACTACTCTAGGTATACTTGGACTAGATTTCTTAAGAATAAGACACAAGCTTTCGAGGAATTTGAAATCTTTAGTAAGAAAGTCCAAAATCAATTAGGGTGTACAATAGTTTCTATTAGGACGGATCATGGTCGGGAATTTGATAATGAAGTGCAATTCGGAGTATATTGTGATGCTAATGGTATTACACACAATTTCTCGGCTCCACGCACTCCACAATCAAATGGGGTAGTTGAGCGGAAAAATTGTACTCTACAAGAGATGAGTAGAACGATGTTGAATGAACAATCAATTCCGCAAAAGTTTTGGTGTAATGCGGTGGACACCTCAACTTACATACTAAATAGGATTCTAATTAGACCTATCTTAGGAAAAACCCCATATGAAATCTTGAAAGGTAGGAAACCTACTCTTCATTACTTAAGAGTGTTTGGAAGCAAGTGCTTTATACTAAACACTAAGGACTACATCACCAAGTTTGACCCAAAGTCTTACGCAGGTGTTTTCCTAGGTTACTACCAAAATAGTAAAGCCTATGTTGTCCTAAATAAGGAAACAATGAAAGTCGAAGAGTCACTCAACATGACATTCGATGAAAGTCCTCCACCAACTAAGACATCACCCTTGGTGGATGATGACTTAGATGAGGATGAAGCCATTAAGGTTAATGGCAAGAAAACCTTAGAAGACGACATTGAGGATGAAATAGTTGAATTTGACGAGGCTATCAACATTAAGGAATCCAAGAACTATCCTATTGAAAATGTCATAGGAAACCTAAACCAAAGAACCCTTAAGTCACAAGCTTAAAACAAAAGTAACTTCTTTTGTTTTATATCAACTGTTGAACCTAAGAATGTCGGTGAAGCGATTAAGGATGAAATCTGGGTAGTTGCCATGCAAGAGGAGCTTAATCAATTCACCGCAAACCAAGTTTGGGATTTAGTACCTCCACCTAAGAATCAAACCATCATAGGAACTAAGTGGGTGTTTAGGAATAAACTCGACGAAAATGGCATCGTAACTAGGAATAAGGCAAGGTTGGTAGCACAAGGCTATAACCAACAGAAAGGAATAGACTACGATGAAACTTATGCACCTGTAGCTAGATTAGAGTCTATTAGGATACTCCTTGCCTATGCTTGCGCCTTAGACTTTAAGTTGTACCAAATGGATGTGAAAATTGAATTCCTAAATTGCTATATCAACGAGGAGGTATACACTGCACAACCTTCAGGGTTCGTTGATTTCGAGAAACCGAATCATGTTTGTAAACTCAAGAAAGCACTCTATGGCCTCAAACAAGCTCCTAAAGCTTGGTACGATAGACTAAAGGCATTCTTAATTGAACATGAATATACCATGGGAGTGGTTGATAACACACTTTTCACAAAGAAACGTAATTCACATCTCATCATTGTTCAAATATATGTTGACGACATTATATTCGGCTCAACTTGTCCAGAACTGTGCGATGATTTCTCTAAGATCATGCGTGACGAGTTTGAGATGAGCATGATGGGCGAATTAAATTTCTTCATTGGTTAACAAATAAAGCAAATGGAAGATGGTATCTTCTTTAATCAATCTAAGTATAGTAAGGAGATGCTTAAGAAATTTAGTTTTGAAGAGTCTAAGCCCATGAAAACTCCCATGTCCACGGAAATTAAACTCACGAAAGATGAAGAAGGTGAGTCCGTGGATAGCACTAAGTATAGAGGTATGATAGGAAGTTTACTATACCTCACGGCAAGTAGGCCCGACATCATGTTTAGTATCTGCCTTTGTGCTCGCTTACAAGAGGATCCCAAAACCTCTCATCTTGAAGCGGTTAAGCGTATCTTTCGATACATTAAGGGCACTATACACTTTGGATTATTCTATCCCAAGGGGACCGGTGTAGAAACTGCTGTCTACGTTGAATCTGATCATGCGAGAGATTATGTGGATCAAAAAAGTACGAGTGGCGTTTGTACCTTCATGGGTTGTTGTCTAACTTCTTGGTTCTCCAAGAAACAAACGGTCTTGCTATCTCCACGACCGAAGCCGAGTATGTAAGTGCCGGAAAGGCATGTCAACAAGTACTATGGATGAAACAAGCTCTTAATGACTATGACATCCATCTAGACGACGTCCCTATTATGTGTGATAATAAAGGTGCTATTGACTTGAGCAAAAACCCCGTTCAACACTCCCGTACCAAACACATCGAAATCCGTCACCACTTCCTTCGCGATAACGTTCAGAAAGGAAATATTTCTATTGAGAAAGTTCCCTCTCAAGACAATATCGCTGACATCTTAACCAAACCTCTCAAACGAGAGTCCTTCAACTATCTTCATCTAGGTCTAGGAATGATGGAACATATTTCATAAATCTCATGACTATTTATATATTTCACTGGAAATATTGAAGTCATCTTATGCGTCTCGTCTCATGACTCTTTGAAGTCATCTCCTTTCATCGTCTAGGTTCTCATCGTCAAAAGAATTTATTAGTTATAAATTCTTTCCTCGTGTCAAAAAGTCTTACTAAAACAACGAGACTTATTCGTCAAAAATCAAAATGGGATGAAATTTCATCCCATCAGATCACGGCTCCACTAAAAGTGGCACGGCACCATTAAATTTAATGGTACCGTGGTACCGTGTATCTGATACATCCCGTATTTCAGTCCTCTTTTCCCACATTATTCATTTTGAACTCTCCCAACTTCTAAAATTTCTGTCAAAACCAAAACCTCACAACCCAAAATTCAAGCACACCCTTTCAAGATCATAATCAAGGCATTGATTCTCAAGATTACCAACTACTTTTACATCTTCAACATGACTTGTAAGTCATTTCACTTTACTTTTCTTTAATTTTGAGTCTAGGGTTTGTTCATGCATAAAAATTGAATTGGGGTTTTTCAATTTTGATTGAGTTCTTATGAAATTAGGACTAGGATTAGACAATGCATAACCTTCATGATTCCCTTAACTTAGGATTTGCATAAACCCATATATTTTAGTCCAAATTTGCTTTTGAGCAATTAGTTTTAAGAGGAATCATGTTTAGTAAACTAGTTATTGCATTAAGAGTCTTTAACAATAAAGTCTTTCAAACTTAAAACATTTTGGCGTCAGCTATTTGAAGTCGCCAAACACCCTAATTTCATTGTTTTTGAAAAATTCCACGAAACTAGGATCACGAAACACTTTTCGTGCATTGTTGATGCCAACTAAAAACGCTTTCCCCATGCATACATGGTCTCACGAATATTGATTGAAGCACATAACCAATATGTACTTATCAACATATTCGTTTGAGCAAAAGTGAAAATTAGGAGCGTGATTCGATGGAATCAACACATATTTTTCTCCAAGGATTTACAAAGGAAATATGAAAACCCGAGTCGTTTTCCCAACGAAGAATTGAATGGAATTTCGTGATCTCGATTTGTGAAACATGTGATGAATAGTAAAAAAGATGGGATTTTGGATTTCTAAGCTAAGATAAGTGAACATGAATTAAAAACGATTTAAAAGGTATGGAAAACGTTAATCTAAAGTACTCGAGATTAAAAACGTAAAGAAAACTTAAAACGCGCGATTAAACGTCAAAACAATGAAATACTAATCCTAGAAATGCCAAAATAATTTTCCTAATTTCTAATTAATAAAATAAAATTTTTTTAAAAAATAATTATATTTTTCTGGTTCATATTTTGTTTAATACGAATTAAAAACTAATTTAAGAAGAAAAATATATTAAAAAAATTAAATGAAAGTAGAAAAATCTGATATTTTTTGGAAAATTACTTTAAGATAAACTAAAGCTAGGAAAAATAAAAAGGGAGAATCAGCTTGTTGGAATAAGCTGTTTTTAAGCTAAACAGTTATTGTAAGCGAAAATGGAAAACTTGGTTAAGTATTAAATTTTGCAAAGGATTAATGAAAAAGACCCTAGGGAGACTGGTTTGTGTGTGGCTTTGTGAACAAGAGGTCCAGGGTTCGAATCCCTGGACTCTCTTTTTTGCTAAACATTTTTTTTTTTCATTTTTCTTTGTACAAATCCATTAAGCAAATGACAATAAGCAAATCTTATAACTAACACTATTTTTAAAACTCAATAATAAACACAAATTAAGGCTTGCTAGGCTGATCAGTGGGTAAAGAGAAAGGAAAAAGCTAAGGCCATAAACAATAAGCCAATAAGCATTTACCAAAACTACTCAAAACCAAAATAAGCTAACAAGCACTCACACTAATCTAAAAGAACCACAAGAAATCAGAATAAGCTAAGCAATAAGCCAAGAAACTCCAAGGGATCAGAAAAGTGGGTTATTAAGGAAAGCAAGCTAAGAAAATTTGGCTATTTAAGTGAATAAGCTATTACAGACATGAAATAAGCTATACTATACTAATTTTATTCTGAATAATCTATAGGAAGCATAATAAGCAATACTAACAAGCAAATAAGCTCTAAATAAGCCAAATGCTTCCTGAAGTCTGCTGAGATAGCAGAATGCACAGGGCAAAATGTGCTCTTTTCAAACCACAAAAAAGCACTTTAAATAAAATCCTAAAAATCTGGAAAAAAAATGGAAATGGCTAGATAAGCCAGCCAAGTAACTTAGTGCAAAGATTGAGCTTATGACAACTTAACTTGAGCAAATTAAAATTAAAAGAAAATGGCTGCAATTGGGACATTAAACTGATGCAGTCACTGTTGTGATCAAAACTCTATCCAAATCTTATCTACCTAAATCCAACTCTCTACATCTGACTACATGAACTAAAATGAACTCAGAATTACCAAAAATAAGCACTAAATCCAACTTATCCTATAATAAGCAGCTTAGATCACAACATACCTTAATTCTAAAGCACTATACTCAAACCTCCATTAACCTTCAAAACAGCTTAACACAATCCAAAATGAGCTCATTCATGTTGAATTAAGCATAATCAAACTTAACCCAATGGTAAATGAACAGTAGGTATTCATTTGACCCGTTTTGACTTTAATACAAACACCCCTTTATTTTACTGATTTTAAAAGTTAAAATTGAACTAGACCAAATTAAACTGTGAAACCTAACATAGATGAATAACTAACTAAATTGAGAGTTAAAAAGTAATAAGCAACCAAAATAAGGACTGAAATAAGCTGAATAAGCTAATGTTGACTAACTTTGACTAATTTGACTATATATTGACTTTTGAAATTAAAACACAATTAAACCAATTATTCTTTAATAAAAGCTTTAATAAGCTCATATGAGCTTAAAGAAACAGTAAGGAGAGCTTGTTATCTATTCTTAACAACTAATTACTTGAATTCAATTAACAGTAAAAGTTGAAAATTTGAAACTTCATTAAACTACAAAATTAGAACAATGTGGATGAAATTAAGAACAAATAAGCTTGGAAGAACTTGAATTACAATTTGGAACTGAAATTGAAACTGAAATCTTAATAAAACTACTATAACGACATACTAAATTAATCTACTCCCAGTTACTTTTCTTCTCTTTGAGTGGTGAGGTATTTATATCTCTCCAAAAGCTTCCATAAGCTCTCTCCAACAAATCCCAGCCATTCATTTCACTTAAAACAATCCCAGCCGTCCAATTGAGTTTTGGCGGGAAAACTTGTTGAGTGGATTTATCCTTTTTGAGCACGTGGGTTGGTACTAGCTAAGGTGGGGGGCGGTTGACTGTGACAGGGGAGAAAGCATGGGGGACATGGGGAGACAGGAATGTCTCAGGTTTTTTGGGGAATGGGGAAATGGTTTTGGCGGGGTGTTAGTTTTAGGAAGAAGGGTGGTTTTGACTTTGGGTTTGACCATGGGATTTAATTAAAATAAAACCGGGTTGGGTTAGTTTGGGGGATTGGGCTTTTAGTTGTTGGGTTGGGTTATGGTTTAGGGAATGGGTTATTTTTGGTTAAAATGATTTGGGATGAAAAGGGTAATTTAGGTTAGGATTATTTTTGGTGATAGGTTTTAAGTTTGGGGACCAAATTTGCCAAGTTCTGAAATTTAAGGACCATTGATGTCAATTCTGAAAAATACTTCCAAGGACCATTTATGACATTTTGACTTTCATGAAGGTTGACTTTTGACAATTTGAGCTTTAAATGTGATCCAAACTTAAAATTTCCTTCCCGGCCTCGGCTTTTCACGACTTTTCAATCTTGTACTCGGTTTTTGTCCGCTTTTGCCCTGTTTTCAATCCTTTTGTACCTGAAACATATAAAACACAAACCAAGAATATTTGCAGCAATATTTGATATATTTGGGTATTTTTGGTCATTTTTGTGTCGCATATGGGCATAAAATGATGAGTATTTACACACTCATCAATCCCCCACACTAAACTATTACTAGTCCCTAGCAATCCGATCATATGAAGTAATGAAAGGATCAAAAGAATACCAAGTATACCCCGTTTTGACTTTTTATTCAATGCAAGAAATTTAAACTAGAACAAAAATAGATAAAATGCTTGATTTCCAAAAATGGTATCATGGAACGGGATTCACACAAAATGGGTGTCTCCAGGGAATTGAAATCGTCATCCTCTTTTTTATACTCCCAACTAAGCTTAAACTCGATATGCAAATATTTTTGTAAAATGCTAACACTACTTATACTAATAATCTATGTAAGCCGAAACTTAACTTTTCACTCCCACAATTTATTCAAGTTAGGTGACTATGCTCATTTTCAAAATTTTGACCGCAAAAATCGACGTTTTTATAAGATTTTGACTAATACTAGTTGAAAGATAGATTTAAAATTTACAACAAGCAAGTTTCAAAACTTTATTCAACACATCAAAACTTATTGCATTTTGCAATATCATTCCATTTTTGCATTTTGCAATATCATTCCATTTTATTTTATTTTTTTCTTTTCATTTTTTCATCATTTTTCATTTTTTTTTTATTTTTTTATTTTTTATTTACTTGTGCAACATAAACTAACGGAGTTTCACGGGAACCAAGACCTTACACCTTTCGGAATAAAGGATCCAAGGGCCGTTACAACGGAGAGTTCCAAGACTCTAAACATTCCTGAAATGAGGATCCAAGGGTGTTAGACCAAGACCTCACACATTCCTGAATTAGAGGTCCAAGGGCAGGTGTAAGAGGGTAGCCAAGACCTAAACGCCTTCCGGAAATAAGGATCCACGGGCCGATCATGAATCCGCACCTTATAGCACATACATTTATTATTTAACTTTTACATTACTATGACATATGCTTGTTCCGAAGTTTAAATAAATCTTTGAACTAGTATTTTTCAAAATCATATATAAAAATGATTTTGTGTGTTCAAATATTTGAAAATAAGCACTTATTAAGTCAAATTAGTTATCTCCTGGGAGGAAAAGCCATAGATTACTTATATAAGCTCTTACAGAAAACCAACTATTCTACGCTTAGCATTTTCATTTGCACATATCGTAAAACCTTAGTCTAACCGTTAAGGAAGCAACTAGATCAACACTCTGGCAGAGTCGGGATTCCCTTTGTTCTAACCTAATCAAGACTAAACACTTTTTTTTTATTGCAATTTCTTATCTAAAAACGAAAAAAAAATTTAAATTTTGGCCAAAACGGGGGTACTAGGGCACTAGAAGGTACATATGTGGCAAAAATCGCGAGAATTCCCCCCCCCCCCCCCACACTTAGAATTGAATATTTCCCTCGACATTCAAAGTACCGGCTATTATGCCGACACTTAGAACCCAAAAAGGTGATACTAATAGCCAAGTGTGTGAAAGAATTCTCATTTTCACAAACAGGATTAAAAAGATATCCCTAGATAATCGTTAGCAAAAAGATCGGATATTTGGTGGCAGGATTGAAAACAGGCGCATCAATCATCATGATCTAAGGGAAACCTGCAAACAAGAGCAAACAACACCAAAACAAAGCACAGTAGAGGATTCCCCCCCCCCTCACTTAGTGTCAGAAAATAGAAAGAAGCCAGAAACATGGGTTGTCACCCATGTGGTGCTAATGTTTTAGTTAACCGAGTCACTAGCTTGACTCGACCCCGAATTCATTTGTTCTTGGGGAAGCATATGGATGAGAAAATCTTCATCGGACTTTCATTCGAAATGTTTGGATAAACATTGAAGTTCTTGAAAGTTCCACTCTGTTGAGATACATCCGGCTCAAAAGAATGATAAATGGAGATGCCGGGGTCAAAGATGGTATCCTCACTCCCAAACGAGTGAAGGAAAGGACAAGCTACCTTATAAGCACAGAAAAGTAGAAAAACTCGAACGACATATGTGAAGTCAATATAATGGCGATCCTCAATGGGAAATGTCACATATGTCGGAGAAAGAATGTCTTTATGAATCTCGGGATTAAGAGCTGAGGTCACATCATCAAGATTAGAAATAATAGAGTCCTTGACCTCATTGTTCTCTAACTCTTCATCAAAGATAGGATTTATGTTGCTAGAAAAGTACTCGTCATCAAATTCAAAAAGAGAATTCGAATAGATTTTGAGACTTTCATTTGGAATGTCCTTATCAGAAAGTGATTCATCATCACTGGAGGAAAAATCATCATTAGATTTGAAAAGAGGGTTAGAGAAAATCCCGGAAAAATCATCCTCAATGTCAAGAGGATAATCATCACAAATAGAAAAATCACATTCATTGTCGGATATATCCTCAGACTCACTTGGGATTGGGATAAGGTTCTCAGCACTAGACTTTATGAATTCGTCCGATTCCTTTTCAGGAATAGTGCTAAGATGCTCATCCCCCATAATGAGAGAGTCCTCGGAGTCCATAGTTGGAAAGAATGATGTGATTGCAATAGACTGAGGGAGTTGAGAAATGATATCGCTCAAAGGAATAGTACTCTCCTCATCGTCTTCATCTTCGTCATCGAGCATGGCAGCCTTATTAAATAAGAAACGCCTTTGTGCTGCTCGTTCTTCGGCGAGTAAATCTTCCATAGATTTACCATGACGATCATCTTGGGGAATTTTATTAGCCAAATCCTTAACTTCTTCTATTAAATTTAGAACATGGAGAAGTTCTTGAGGAAGTGGCTGAGGTTGAGTCATTTGGTACTGTGGAGGTTGGTTTTGATAAGAACAATCATAATTGTTACAAGGACCATGCTCATAGACAAGCGGGCTCCTCGTTTCACAATCAGATTCATAATGCGGACCTCCACAGAATTCACAACAGTAAAACTGTTGTGACTGACTCAGTGAATCATATGGATATTGGTCATGACCATAATTTTGATCGTTACACGAAACCTGCTCATAGATAAGCGTGTTCCTTGTTTGACAATCAAAACCTTGGTGTGGACCTCCACAATATTCACAATAATATGTTTCCATCTCATGGTGCGGGGGTTGGTTAAGGAAATTGGTTGTCTCATTGTAGGGATTTTGGTCATAGACAAACCCGTTTCCCGAATTTACAATGCTACAACCAGGCAATTTCCACCATTTAGAGGTCCCCCACACCATTCACAACCATAATGGTAAGATGAAGACATAAAAAGAATTAAACGGATAGAGGGTAATATAAAGAATTAAACGAATAGAAGGGATAAGAAGAATATTTTTGGATTTTTATAAACATTTGAAAAATACAAAGGGAAAGAGGAAAATAAATTCTGAAATGAAAATCTTGTAGGTTTTTTTTTTTTTTTTTTTTTTTTATAAGAAAATATTTACGAAGAAAACGATAACTTCTCGGGAGAAGGGTCTTCAAAACACTTAACGACAAACGAGAATTAAAAATTCGCTTCAAGCCTTCCCCGGCAGCGGCGCCAAAATTTGATTCGATGGAATCAACACATATTTTTCTCCAAGGATTTACAAAGGAAATATGTAAACCCGAGTCGTTTTCCCAACGAAGGATTGAATGGAATTTCGTGATCTCGATTCGTGAAACGTGTGATGAATAGTGAAAAAGATGGGATTTTGGATTTCTAAGCTAAGATAATTGAACATGAATTAAAAATGATTTAAAAGGTAAGGAAAACGATAATCTAAAGTACTCGAGATTAAAAACGTAAAGAAAACTTAAAACGCGCGATTAAACGTCAAAACAATGAAATACTAATCCTAGAAATGCCAAAATAATTTTGCTAAGTTCTAATTAATAAAAGAAAATTTTTAAAAAAAAAAAGAATTATATTTTTCTGATTAATATTTTATTTAATACGAATTAAAAACTAATTTAAGAAGAAAAATAGATTAAAAATATTAAATGAAAGTAGAAAAATCTGATCTTTTGGGGAAAATTACTTTAAGATAAACTAAAGCTAAGAAAAATAAAAAGGGAGAATCAGCTTGTTGGTATAAGCTATTTTTAAGCTAAACAGTTATTGTAAGCTAAAATGGAAAACTTGCTTAAGTATTAAATTTTGCAAAGGATTAATGAAAAAGACCCTAGGGCGACTGGTTTGTGTGTGGCTTTGTGAACAAGAGGTCCAGGGTTCGAATCCCTGGACTCTCTTTTTTGCTAAACATTTTTTTTTTCATTTTTCTTTGTACAAATCCATTAAGCAAATGACAATAAGCAAATCTTAAAACTAACACTATTTTTAAAACACAATAATAAGCACAAAATAAGGCTTGCTAGGCTGATCAGTGGGTAAAGAGAAAGGAAAAAGCTAAGGCCATAAACAATAAGCCAATAAGCATTTACCAAAACTACTCAAAACCAAAATAAGCTAACAAGCACTCACACTAATCTAAAAGAACCACAAGAAATCAGAATAAGCTAAGCAATAAGCCAAGAAACTCCAAGGGATCAGAACAGTGGGTTATTAAGGAACGCAAGCTAAGACAATTTGGCTATTTAAGTGAATAAGCTATTACAGACATGAAATAAGCTATACTATACTAATTTTATTCTGAATAATCTATAGGAAGCATAATAAGCAATACTAACAAGCAAATAAGCTCTAAATAAGCCAAATGCTTCCTGAAGTCTGCTGAGATAGCAGCATGCACAGGGCAAGATGTGCTCTTTTCAAACAACAAAAAAGCACTTTAAATAAAATCCTAAAAATCTAAAAAAAAAAAAAAAGGAAATGGCTAGATAAGCCAGCCAAGTAACTTAGTGCAAAGATTGAGCTTATTACAACTTAACTTGAGCAAATTAAAATTAAAAGAAAATGGCTGCAATTGGGACATTAAACTGATGCAGTCACTGTTGTGATCAAAACTCTATCCAAATCTTATCTACCTAAATCCAACTCTCTACATCCGACTACATGAACTAAAATGAACTCAGAATTACCAAAAATAAGCACTAAATCCAACTTATCCTATAATAAGCAGCTTAGATCAGAACATACCTTAATTCCAAAGCACTATACTCAAACCTCCATTAACCTTCAAAACAGCTTAACACAATCCAAAATGAGCTCATCCAAGTTGAATTAAGCATAATCAAACTTAACCCAATGGTAAATGAACAGTAGGTATTCATTTGACCCGTTTTGACTTTAATAAAAACACCCTTTTATTTTACTGATTTTAAAATTTAAAATTGAACTAGACCAAATTAAACTGTGAAACCTAACATAGATGAATAACTGACTAAATTGAGAGTTAAAAAGTAATAAGCAACCAAAATAAGGACTGAAATAAGCTGAGTAAGCTAATGTTGACTAACTTTGACTAATTTGACCATCTATTGGCTTTTGATATTAAAACACAATTAAACCAACTGTTCTTTAATAAAAGCTTTAATAAGCTCATATGAGCTTAAAGAAACAGTAAGGAGAGCTTGTTATCTATTCTTAACAACTAATTACTTGAATTCAATTAACAGTAAAAGTTGAAAATTTGAAACTTCATTAAACTACAAAATTAGAACAATGTGGATGAAATTAAGAACAAATAAGCTTGGAAGAACTTGAATTACAATTTGGAACTGAAATTGAAACTGAAATCTTAATAAAACTACTATAACGACATACTAAATTAATCTACTCCTAGTTACTTTTCTTCTCTTTGAGTGGTGAGGTATTTATATCTCTCCAAAAGCTTCCATAAGCTCTCTCCAGCAAATCCCAGCCATTCATTTCACTTAAAACAATCCCAGCCGTCCAATTGAGTTTTGGCGGGAAAACTTGTTGAGTGGATTTATCCTTTCTGAGCACGTGGGTTGGTACTAGCTAAGGTGGGGGCGGTTGACTGTGACAGGGGAGAAAGCATGGGGGACATGGGGAGACAGGAATGTCTCAGGTTTTTTGGGGAATGGGGAAATGGTTTTGGCGGGGTGTTAGTTTTAGGAAGAAGGGTGGTTTTGACTTTGGGTTTGACCATGGGATTTAATTAAAATAAAACCGGGTTGGGTTAGTTTGGGGGATTGGGCTTTTAGTTGTTGGGTTGGGTTATGGTTTAGGGAATGGGTTATTTTTGGTTAAAATGATTTGGGATGAAAAGGGTAATTTAGGTTAGGATTATTTTTGGTGATAGGTTTTAAGTTTGGGGACCAAATTTGCCAAGTTCTGAAATTTAAGGACCATTGATGTCAATTCTGAAAAATACTTCCAAGGACCATTTATGACATTTTGACTTTCATGAAGGTTGACTTTTGACAATTTGAGCTTTAAATGTGATCCAAACTTAAAATTTCCTTCCCGCCCTCGGCTTTTCACGACTTTCCAATCTTGTGCTCGGTTTTTGTCCGTTTTTGCCCTGTTTTCAATCCTTTTGTACCTGAAACACATAAAACACAAACCAAGAATATTTGCAACAATATTTGATATATTTGGGTGTTTTTGGTCATTTTTGTGTCTTATATGGGCATAAAATGATGAGTATTTACACACTCATCAGAGCGTTTGGGTAATCTCATTATTTTTGTTATAGAGTCGAAATTGCCGCACCTCTACATAGTTTACATATAGGCACACACTAGGCGTATGTCCTTAAATGAAATATTCTCATTGTTAATCCTTGATAAATTTTTCATAGATAACAAGGGATTTCACATGTTTGATTAGGATCATGAACTAACAGCCGAATACATTCCCAAACCATCACTTGAACCAAACACCCCACTTTGTCACATACAAAGCTTCCGTCACCTAGAGTCTCGTTTCTTCTACGAAGGACGTATTGTCGAGTCATCCTTTCTTAATCATGATCATATCCAAACCATGTTTCAAGAAATCGGATTCTATTGCTTGTTTCGGATCAATGATCTAATCTGTCCTCGGTTTGTCCTTGAGTTTTATAGACAAGTTAAACTCATACAAAATGAGGATCAAACTTTGTCTTTCCAATTCGTAATACAAGACCAAAAAATCTCACTCACTCTTGACCAATTTGCTAACATTCTTGAACTTCCAAACCATAGTCAGTGTTCCTACATGGAAAGTTGGTCTCTCAAAGCCCTCACAAGTCACCAAATTGAGTCTGGTCCTTACAATACACTCGTTCCCACTCCATGTGCGATTAAAGAGCACATTCGTCTTCCTCAAAAAGTTCATGGTTTTCTTAATGAAAACTGTGAAATTGAGTTCCGTGAGTCTCATGAGTATGACTTAGATCCACTCAAAGTCTATGTTGATGAAATTCATCCACATCTACGTAGATGGATAGAAGTCATCCGTGAAAATGTCTTCTGTCTTCCTCACAACCGTGAGCAACTTCTGGCGTGTTGTGCTCATATGTTGTATTGTCTAGTCACCGAGCAACCCTACAATCTCGCTTACTTTATGGCAAGGAGAATTGTCGGTGTCAGGGGTCGACTAAATAAGGTGATACCCTATGGCATGTTGTTGACTCGTCTATATCGTTTTGTCATGAACTCGTTCCCTCACCTCCAAAACAATCGATATCTCCTTGTTGATCCCATCATGGCTCCTCTAACTCAAAACACCTACGCCTCTCTGTACTGGGAATGTGCATTATCTCAAGAGAACCTTGATGACAGTTCGGTATCTTGCTATGATGTTTCATCAAGTGATGATGAATGAGGGTGTGCTCAATTCAATGGAACTATTAGAACTTTTATGATTAACTATAGTAGGGATTATTACTATTTGTTATCTTGCATGCTTGATATTTAATCTATCACCTTGCATGAATTATTTTTATGATATTTGGATGATAGTTTCTTTTGTCCCTTATGTTTGCATGCTTATGATTATCTTGGAAAATTATATGATAATCTTTATGTGCTAGAAGTAGCTTAATATGGGACATATTAGCCAACTAAATCTTTAGTGATTTGAGGCACTATCATTTCCAGGAAATAGTTCCCCTAGAAAACATCCCTCTAGCTGCCCAGAACTAGCCTGCACATGAAAATTCGTGACTCTAATGTCACAGTACCGTTAAATAGGCCATGGTATCGTTAAATTTAATGGGACCGTGTGGCATTTAGTGGTACCATGTCCTTGTTTGATGAATTTTCACTGTTTCTTCTAGATCCCTGAACCTCAAACCTTAAACCTGCAAATTTTGTAAATTCACATACACCCCAAGATTCCCTTCCTACACCATAAGACACTCCCATCACCTTTAATTCAAAATTCCCAACTCTTACCTACATAAGGCTTCACCATTGTAAGCTTATCTTGCCCTTCATCTTCAACCTCACACAACTCAATCACCATGTCCTCTACACAAGAGTCAACAACCCACATCTCAAAGAAACCTAGTATAACCGTAAGACCACCCACCAAACCCCATTTGTGGGTCTTACAAAAGATGATGAATTCATGACACCACCTTCCCAAGCCACTCCCAACTTACCATCTTCACCTACACCTTCCAAAACATCCTTTACTTACACAACATCTTCGTCATCTCCTTCCTTCAACACCATGCCATCATCCATGGACTATACTATCTCACCCATCACTCCATTGGATTATGCCATGCAACCCCATCACGAACAAACTCACCACCATCTCCTTCCCCAATCATGGGTTAACCTATCCAACCCCATCCCTTTGACCTACATAGTGCTAATTGCCTATGTTGCCTCCACAACCGTAACCTCATCTTCTCCTTAAGAGATGAGATTCATTTCATGTTCTCCTTTGTGGAGCATCTCCTGACACCACCACCACCCCTAATCATGTCACCATCTCCACCACCTCCTAGCCCACAAAACTAAAAATTTTCATGATTAGTTTTCAACAATAAACCTTAGGACCCTTTTGGAAATGAAGCTTGCCTCTAGTCATTAAGGATTTATGCTTCTTGTTGTTTCTCTTTGTGTGATATGTAGTCATGCCTATGCATGATATTTATTTTCATGAATGAATGGGCTTTTATGTGGTTGTTTATTTTTGTCTACTTAGCCATTTTTTTTTGTTTGTGGTTGGATATTTGCCATGCTTTCTACATGTTAGATATTGTATACTTGTCTTCTAACCTTGTTTTGTAGCAAAATCCATTGCTCGATTTCTTTGTGTCCTCCAAACGAGGGGGAGTACACATCAAGGGGGAGCCTTAGCAACCTTTTTGCTTCAACAAAAAGGGGAAATGTGAGTAAACTCATTAAAAACTTGTTAAAACTAATTTTAACCTAAAATGAGTTTATGTTTTGTCATCATAAAAAAGAGGGAGATTGTTGATGCAAATAATGTTCTAAAAACCTCATTTAAATCTTTCGATAACTTCACGTTTTGAGGATGACAAAATGTGAAAACATGTTACGTTAAAATTAACGTAAACAAGTTTTTAATCAAAAGTTCCCGTTTCTACGCAAATCACTCTAGGTATGCAAAAACAAATTTACAACTTGATAAATGATCAAAGAAGTGAATTTGTGTTTAAGACATTATATTTTTATGTGACAAAACATTTCTTTCAAAAATATACGTTACAAATTATTTTTGAATAATTAAGAAATGTTTTATTGGAAAAATAAGTTCAAAAATCATAACATATATTTTTCCCCCTAAATCAGCTCCAAACTTCCCCAAATAAGTTTTCACCAGAAAAGACAAAAAGAGGAGCATTTTTGTTTGGTACCGTATGTGGTTGAGTGGTACCATGTCCCTGTAACGGCCAGATTTTTTCTGCCTATAAATACCAGCCCACTTCACAGTTTTTGGGCATCCTTTTTCACACAACTTTCTAAGTTCAATACCCTTATCACATTTTCTATTCTTGATCATTTAGTTTAGTTTTTCTTTTGTTTAAGAGTGATCCAATCATCCATTCAAGTGATCCTCTTCATTCCCCTTCAAGTGCAAGAGAAGAACACAAGATATCCAAGAGGATACAAGGTGTTATAGTTGTAGGTAGAGCACTTGTAACATTTGTTACACACTTGATTGTATCATAGTATACATCAAGATCGTTTTTCTTTTAAGAGTTTGTGAGGAAAGATCATTGTGATCTTATAGAGATATTGAATATCTCTAGTAGCCATTGGGCTTGTGTGTTGATCAAGTTGATCAAGGGTAGATAGAGTAGATTGAGTCAATTGAGGGTTGATCATTGTGATCTTGTGAGATCTTGGAGATCTCTTGAAGCCATTGGGCTTGTGTGATTGATCAAGTGGATCATAGGTAGATCGGGTAGATCGAGTCTTGTGTGAAGTAGAAAGGATCAAGTAGATCGTGGTAGATTGGTGCTAGCTAAGATTATTACTGGACATCTAGCTTAGTGTTAGAAATAGGATAAGCGACGTGTACGGTTTTCTCCGCCTAAAGGGAGGTCTTGTTGACATAGTGCTTGAAACTCTCGAGTGTGGTACTCGGGGAGTGGAGTAGGGCGAAGAAGAGCTTCGTAGCCGAATCACTATAAATCCTTTTGTCTCGGTTTGAGCTTTCAATCTCTTTACTTTACTTTCATTACTTTTAATAGCTAGTATAGTTTAAAGTTCATACTGGTGTTGATTGCTTTCACATAAGAATCGAATCAATGTTTTTCAAAGCAAAGTTTGTAAGAAGATTTAAAAACCGATAAAACTATTCAACCCACCTTCTAGTTTTCCACAGCTTCTTCAAGTTCTTTGGCGATTTCCTCATCTAATCTCATATGTTCTTCAAGTATCATCTGCCTCCGCCTTTTCTCATCAGCTTTATAAGACTCACGACTCTCTTCTAAAGCAATCTGTGTAGCTATTTCCTCCTTATAGATTGTTTGTTCATCATCGGTCTTCGCTTCAGAACTGGATCCCTCTTCTTCAACAATCTTTTCTTCTTCTGGTTCGGGCTTAACAATCTTAATCGAAACTCTCCTCTTTGTGTATTTAGGAGCATCTGGTTTGATCTTCTTAGATGTTCTAGAAGTGTCGCCTGACTTGCTTCCTTCCTTTGATCGAGTCCTAGCTGGACCAGGCACATGATCATACTTGCAGAAATCGTCATGTCCCTCATTGAATGCTCTATCATAGCTTTTGTATGCTTTAGTTTGCTTTATCTTGTCTGTCAGCAGAGCTTCAGGTAGTCTCATCCCCTGTTTACGTGTGCTTCTTTTAGGGATGTAGACTGAGCTAATGGTCTTGTCCATAGCAAATAGGTGCTTTTCTTGGTCTTCAAGACATTGAGGGATGTCAGTGTTGTCATCAAGTAGATGACAGATGATAAGCTTGGTGTATCGGAAAAACGGGATTTTGGTGAGAGGTTTGTTGTAGTGACTTTAAATTTGGTAGACTATATCCTCCCAGATAAGTTGAGCATAGTCAATCTGCTTCTGATTTACAATACCCCAGAAGATTTGAAGATGAGACAGACGAGGGTTCTCATGACCACTTTCCCTTCCGGAGACTGATCGGGCTAAAATGTAATAAATTGTTCTCCAAGGTTGTGGAATGAGCTTGGCTTCAACCTTTGAGAATCTTTTCAATAGTTTGTCAGGTTGTGCATCGTAGCCAATCTCCATCAGGAAGTTAAGAACTTCTTCTTCAGAGGGTGTTGGATAGAAATCCTTGGCAGGTTCAGGAGCTTCTGGAAATAGCAGGGCCTTGCGGAGGTAGTTCACATCAACAGTCACTTCCTTTCGGTCCAGCTTGCATGTGAAAGATTCTTCTCCCAAGTCTAGCTTCATAGTGTTCCACATTTGATGAATGTAGATTTTAGGAATAGACGCTGACTTGTCCAGCATGCTCCTGCACTTATGTAGCTTGAGAATCTCCATAGCTATCTGACAAGTTGGTTCCGCACACTTTATCTTGTGAAATTCCACACGAGCATTGTTCTTGCCAATTTACACATCGTAGTCTTGTGGAAGAATGTCAGCCTTGGTGAGCATTGGGAGTGGTTGTTGTGCAGCCATTTGAGATATCTGAAACATCAATCAAAATAGATTTGCAAGATACATGAAAGTTAGCAAATTGTTAATCTTGTTATCATTCATGTGACTGTTTTGTTGCTTAATTTGATTTTACATGTTTAAGTATTATGAGTATAGCAATTTTCATCTTTGGACATTATGTTGATTATTTGTTAAAGTTGATTTCCTTTTATTGTCCATTGAACAATTTCGACAACTTGTGACTTATATGAATTTTGACAGTTGAATTGCGACAGATCTCTACAATTGCGACATTTTTGGCCAATTTCGACAGTTTTGAAATTCCGACAGATTTATGATCCAATTCCGATGACTTTTGAATTTCGATGACATTTGATCAATTCCGATGGAAAAATCTGAATTGCGATAAGTCATGTCCAATTGCGATGGAAATTTGGAATTGCGATGATTTTGCCCAATTGCGATGAAAATTTTGAATTTTGACAAGTTTTGTGCAATTGCGATAAAATTATCCAATTTCGATGGATTTTGCAATTCCGACAAGACTTATCCAATTTCGACGGATATTGCAATTCCGACAATTTCTTATACAAGAAATTGCGACAAACACTGTAGACGTACATTTTCTTGATTCTTTGTCGAATTTTGGTTTTCCTATCCAATTTAAATCATATCACAAGTTATAATATGCTTATTACGTCCATCAATACACTTCTAAACACTGTATATCAAATTTGAAAGCAATTTCGACAAACCCTATTACTCAGAATCATCGAAATTTACTAAAACATGTTAGAAATTTGTTTGATTGATTCCAATAGATTCCTATGATGTTTCAGAGTTCATTCGTCCATATATTAACACTTTTTATTCGTGAATTAGAAAGATTGAACTTGTTCGAGTTCATCTTAAACCCTACGCATCTAAATTACTTCAAATGTGTTTTTGGGTTCGATTCGATGGTTAAATCATGATTTATGACATATATAAACACTATCCCAACAAATTAATTAGACCACAACACAATCATATGATTTTCCCCAATTTTATCGTATGAACCTTAATTATGAACACACATCAATTCGAGTTTCTGGGTGTGTTTAAACACTCGTAACACGTTTAGGACTCAATTTCGACCATTTCCCACCATTCAATTTCGTCTTAAACACACAAAATCATATTAACCCAATTCGACATAAACCCTAAACCTATTTTAATCGATTTAGAAAGATTTAGCTGTTAGATCATTAAATCCTTGAAAACCATGTCTTATCATCATGCAAACAATGTTTAAACACTCACAGATTTGAAGATTCTTGATTGGATTTGTAGAATGAATTGTGGTCGTGGATTGAGTTGGTGAAAAATAAATGATGGTAGATGAAAAGTATTAACTGCAAGTGAAATGCAGTTATTACTTTGTAACCTTTTTGTTTTTGTTAAAATTTTAAGTTTGCAACATAGTCACATTAAGTCCCTTAACCATATTACTTTTCAATCAAAGTCCTCACCCCCAACTTATAAACTAGACTTGACATGTTTTTGACAAAAACAATTTAATACTCCCCCTTGACTTATGAGTATTTGAAAAATATTTTTAAGATCAAGGAGGGTATCACAAAGATAGTATTACCACCACTTTATAAAGCAAAATTTTTAATAAAAATATGCAAGTACAAATTTTAATGAAAATTTTAAAATTTGAATTTCATAGTCCCCCTCAACACTTGTTCAGAAAGAATTGGTAATGTTTTGAAATGAACAAAGTGTTGATGAAAATTTTGTACTTGCATTTTTTTTAAAGTAGAAGAATAGAAAATCTTTTTGTGTTTTTGATAAAATATTTACATAGATAGTTTTGGTGTTTGAGTTGCTTAGTTGTTTGTAAGAAAGTTGTTTAAATCCTCTGGAGTCAAACACCTCATACCAATTTGGTGAACTAATTCCACAAGTCTTGCATGGGGCAAGGCTTTGGTGAATAAGTCTGCCAATTGGTATTCTGTACCCACAAAATATAGTTCAATACTACCCTGTTCCACATGCTCCTTGATGAAGTGATATCGAAGTGCAATGTGTTTTGAATTCGAATGTTGAACTGTGTTGCATGAGATGGCAATGGTACTCTTGGAGTCGCAGTACATGGGAATCTTATTGAAAACGTAACCGTAGTCCATCAGTTATGATCGCATCCAGATGAATTGAGCACAACATTCTGACATTGTAATAACCCGTAATTTTTCAAGTTATTAATTTCCTGTAAACTCGAAGTAATCAATTATGAAGTTTTATTCAAATCATTTTATTCATCTTCGCATTTAAAATTTTGCTCTGTTTAAACTGAGAAACAACAAATAATATTGCCAAGCGAACAATGTGGCAAAACTCATGTTCCATTTTTACTGGAACCACACGCGTTCCGACACCGTGATAGTATGGCATAAGTTTAATAATTTAATATCGAGAGTCATTAAAACACGAGGTTCGTTAAATTCCCTCGAGCATTACGAAATCAAAAGCATTCCCACATCTTGCTTTTTATTTAACCTTCACCTTTTAATTTATATACACACTCTTCAAATAAATACACAAAACAACACTTATATTACAAACAAATTAAATACAAAAAAAAAAGATGAAACATTTTTCCTGTCTTCTTCTTATCCCCACAAACCCGCTCCTCTCTCCCTCCTAACGTCACCTCTCTAACCCTCATCTCTTTCATTATTAGAAAAACCAGACGCGGCAGATCTGGATCGCTGGCAACAAAAACAAATCCATCCCCATCACCCTTGAATCCAAACGAAACCTGTTTTCGTTTTTGTCTGGACATCAAATTCAACGAATCCAACCAAAGGAGGTGATGAAGCTAAGAAGGGACGGTATCCATTTTTGGCTATAGATCGACTGCTAACGAAGAAAGAAGAATCAAACCTCCCTTGTGTTATTTCTTTATAAACCGATTGGATCCATAAGCAAGTCCACACACTCTCAAACCTTCACCAACAAAATTCATAGTCGGTTTCAAAGAACAAACGTTTGAATCGAAGGGTGTGGATTTGCTTGAAGTCGGATCCGGGCTTGATAGTCTTGGTCTCCATTGTTAATCAACTCCATTCTTTTGTAAGAATTATATATATTTTTTGTTTCTGTTTCATTCGAATCCATAAACACGCTTATGTATTAATTGGTTTTCAATTTATATTGTCGCGATAGTTCGTTTTTCTCCTTTTATGAATCGAGTTAGTATTTTAAATTGTAAATCATGGTGTTGAAATGATTGTGTGGCAATATAAGATATGACAAACAAAACAAAACTGAGTATTGGCTTATTAAGGGACGAGCGTATTTTGAAACTACTTATACTACTTTATTTGGTTTGGTTCGACCAGGGTTTGGATTGATTAATTGCTTGAGTCTCGGATTTGATCTTGGGTTTGTTCATTTTAGTTGTGTTTAGCTATATTGGTGTCGACTGCTCATTTATTCCTTTGATACCGATTCAGATTTAGTTCTACTTAGTTTTTGATATATTCGACTATAGGTTGCGTTATAATGGTTGTCTTGCTCGACTCACGACGAATCACCAACAAGGAGTTGGGTTGCCCTTTGTTTCGATTGTCAACAAACCCACATAGGGTCGTTGTTACTTGGTCTCAAAACGAGTGCAACGAAAGAATAATAGAAACTTAAGAGTGTGCTTGGCGTTCGTTTGATGTATAGCAGACTCACATAGGGTGTGTTGTAACCATGCTTATGTGTTGGTGTTGCCCGGTTTAAAGGACCTCAAGTCCGTACCTAAGGGTGTGTTTTGTTTGGGTCGTGTCACGAGATCGAGAGTATTCAGATCTCATGACTTGTTCACGCGAGCTCAATATACGAGCACTTGGTTTACTCACTCTCAAACATTAAGTAATACCTTTTGAGCTCAATATATTTACAAGTAGTCACTCACTTTTATGTCAAAAAAGGAGTCGAAATGTGGGTGTTACTAAGTCTGATGATAAGGCCCAACTGACGTGGATTTACTCTTGTCTTCATCACTGGGCCGAAGCCTATTTGCAAAAACAGTAGGGTGCGTTTGGTTGTCATGTGGTCGAAGGCCACTAAGGCCATAAACTTAGAATTAAGAACGTGTATAAACAAATGGCTTAGTATAACGGATATTCGGATCATCATTTTAGCAAGTCACGAATACTTGTCTTCTACAACTCGTTTCACGTCTCGTTTGCGACTTACTCTATTTATTCACTCCCGACACTATTTCACTAAAACATATTTTTATAAAACGATTTATAAACCATAAATGAAACCTCAACTTCAAATCATTAGTTTATATTTCATAATAAAATGAAACAAAACTTATTTTTAATAGCAACGGTCTGTTAACAATTATGACACTTAGTCACCACGTATAAATAAGACAATACACGGGTCATGCCTGAATTTCTTTAAGAACCCTACATTTTCAACTTATAAGAGTAATTTTAAAATAAACTCTTTTAATAGTTTATATACTTTTATCACCAATAATATTCGATCATATATAAATACATATACTTTTAACAACATTTTTACAACTCGAATTCGTCTAATAAATATATATGTGATTATTTTCCGTACTTTGTCCTTTGGTTAGTGCCAAATCAAAAGGCTTATTCATCTTAATACTTTCTTGTGATTCTTGCACGAATACGTGTTCACTTCCAAGAGCCAATACTTAGGAAACTATTTTCAAAGTTAAATGCTGCTACACAAGTGATAACAACATAAACACTTTAAAACTTTTGAATTAAATTCGCGGAGTCTCGAACTTAGTCTGTTACTTAAATTATGCCATACTAGTCTAGGACATGCGTCGGAACTACCACCTACCATTTGACTCAATTGCATTTCAGACTACTACTACACTGAGGTGAGTTCATAGTCCTACTTTTTACTATGTTTTCAAATCCCGTGGGGAGATACATGCTATAAATATGAACACAAGTATTTTCTGTATGCTATCCTGATTGATATTGCTAAGTTAATATTGCCTAAGTTACCACCTTTGCCAAAAGTCCCTCATATCATGAACCATTAATCACTTGCGAGTGAGCGCGAATTTAGTGAATAGATCTATTGGCAGTTGACGCCCCATTTGAAGTTAGCCTGGGATGGTAACCAAATGCACTTTATTCGAATTAACAAAGAGTTTGGCAAACTCCTACGACAAGGGCACTATCACCTACATCATTTTATGATGTGGGCTATTTATATCATTTATGATATCACCCGATGTTACGGTTTGCGTGTCATGAGGCTTAGGGCAATATATATTACACTACGATATCATTGATTTTACTACTATCTGACTTGTGTTCAAAATATTATAAATAAAACACTATGGATTCACTCAACCTTTTTGTTGACCCTTTTAGCAAGTTTTATCTCAGGTATCTAAGAAGCATAAATGGCATGGAGTGGATTAGGGCCCCTTTTTGGACGACGTCCAAAATAATGTTATCATTCATTTTAACTTAAACATTTTCATTATGTAATATTAAATGTTATGGAACCGTTGCTGCAAACTCTGATTTAATTTGATGAATGATAACTAAATTTCTCAAAACGTCTCTTTCGAGTCGTTTTCTATAATTGTGACTATGATCTGAGATGTAATACCCCAATTAGACTTCCGCTGCTTCATTACGATTTTCGGGGTGTTACAGATTGGTATCAGAGCCATGATTATAAAGAACCAAGTGATTTTCAAAACACTGGACTATAACCAAATTTTCAAAAATGAACTATTTACACTCTACTACCTTATGCCCTCCGTGCCAACACTTTACCAAACATCAGGCATTGAGATTTGCTTAGCAGATGATGCATAATTTTTAGACATCATGACTAGTAAATAATTAACAATATTCGAATTAAATGACTTATATTTACTATTGGGATATTGCAGTACCTTGTCGCTCCCTATCATTATTATATCTGACAGTGATGACGCCCTACCAGCATCATCCTCTATTCCCACTATTATCTTATCTGACATTGACACCGATGACACCTTACCTGTTTCACCCATTGTTCCAGCCCTTACCCCATCTGAGGTGGCCTCAGGGGAGACGGAACCCTTTGAGGAGGGAGAAGTCGCCCCGAAACCAGTGGTCTCACCTACCAACCCACCTTCATCTTCCCCTACCTATGGTCCCATGACTTATGATCAGTGGCTGCTCTATGACCAGTACATGGAGTCCCAGCAGATCCTATCTGCTGATGATGTTCCTTCACCACCACTTCCAGTCATAGCGTCCCCTCACTACTCCTCTGGGTCAGAGGCTGACGATGAGTCATCCGACTCAGACTCTTCTGATTCAACTGCATCCATTTGACCACCACCCCCGCCTGCACCGGTCCGCCGGCGCAAGCGAGTCAGAGTCCTTCAGCCATATGAGCCAGCCCCTTTTCGGAAGAGATTTAAGTACTGCCCTAATGGTCGCACCTATATTTACACTGCTCGGAAACGAGTACGTACCCCACCAGCCTTAGTACCACCACCACCAGCTCTCATACCTACACCACCACCCATTTCTCTTGAGCCATCACCATTAGTACCACAGCCCCACCCTTACATGCTCCCGACCTTTACATCACCACTCTCACCAGAGGATTCGCCATCCCCCATACCACCACCTACTGTGTTCTACACCCAGACCACCACTGTTCCCCTATCATCCCTCATTCCATCTCTTGCTCCTTCACCCATTCGTGCTCAGAGTGTTCCCTTTCCCTCTCCTGAGAGAGCACATCACTTGAGTCCTTCACCATCTGACCCATATGTTCAGGCTGCTACTGAGGCTGCAGCCTATCCTAGACTTCATAGGAGAGTTGATGCTCGTAGGTGGTCATTCCTGTTGTATTGTATTCGCCGCTGGAGACTAGAGGAGGGAGCCCCTAGAGCTTCAGAGCTAGGAGAGAGTTCGTCAGCTGTCCTTCCGGTTACAGGGGAGCCCATTCACCATACCATCCCACTACTAGCCGCCAGGCTTGTCCGGCATGAGGATCGTATCGATGAGCTTCTGAGTTTGATTGATGACATATCTCTCGAGCGGGTCAAGAATATCCAGGAGGAGGTTCAGAACCTCGTAGTAGGCAGTTTAGCTATGGAGGAGGTATTCGATTTGCTGGGTACACAGTTGGAGGAGGATAGGGAGATCATTACTGAGTTTGAACATCGACTGGATGCACAGAGTTATGAGTCACAGCAGCTGAGGGATACTGTAGTGATGATGCAGCAGATGCTCGAGCACCAGACTGAGAGGTTGGCAGCAGCCAACAGTACCTTCCACACCCTCAAGGGTACAATTGGAGAGATGCAGGCTAGAGAGAGGATCAGGGATCAGAGGATGGAGGAGCTGACCGAGATAGTCAGAGGACTACAGCGCAGACCAGGGGATGCACCAGGTACTTCATAGACTATCCATGTACTATTGTAGTAGTGACATCTTAGCTTGCCCTACGTGGCATTAATAATCTTGTAATGTGTTGTTCTTGGTAAACAATGTAGCAAATTATTAAAACTTTATTGTTGGTTATGATTACTATGTACTGGTACTAATCTATGTTATTATGGTTGCTTTCTTTCGTTTGTGTGCTGTGATTCTCTCTTATACATCGCCATATTATGATTCATTATAAATTCCATGTGTGTTGTGATTGTATTCAGACATGTCGTGATGATTATTTATGATTGATATGGTTTTGCTTATGATGATGTATGTGTTCGACTATTATGAGGCTGGTTATGATATCTCACTTGGTTATGTTAATCATGATTTCTAAAGTGTGCAATTGTGATATTTATAGGAATATGGCTCCTAGTAGAAAAACAACAACGACAACAACCCTCGCACCCACTATGACCCCAGCTGCTATCCGAAAGTTGATCGCTGATAGTGTTGCTGCAGCACTGGAAGAGCAAGCGGCGGCTATGGCACGTTCCAGTAGCATCAACAGGCCAACTGGAGAAGGTGAGACAGCTGTGGCTCACAAGTGCACTTACAAAGACTTCTTGGCTTGCAAGCCAACCTACTTTAAGGGTACTGAAGGAGTGACTGAACTTGCTCGATGGTTTGAGCGTTCTGACACTGTGTTCACGAGAAGCGGATGTTCTGATAACTGCAAGGTCTCGTTTGCTGCGGGGACTCTACTGGAAGATGCTTTATCTTGGTGGAACTCTACCGCTCAGAATATGGGCATAGAGGAAGCCTACCAAATCACTTGGGCTGACTTCAAACGAAGGATGTTGAAAAAAATATTGCCCACATACTGAAATCAGGGAGCTGGAGGATGAGTTTGATCGCCTAGTGGTGAAAGGAAATGATATTAGGACTTATGATCGAAGGTTCCAAGAACTTGCTCTGCTATGCCCAACCAAAGTGCCAGACCTTGAGAAAACGCTAGAGAGGTATGTTGAAGGGTTGCCTAAGAGCATAGAAGGAAATGTCACTGCATCCAAACCTCAGACACTAGAAGAGGCTATCGAAATTGCTCAGAGGTTATTGGAGAGAGAGATCAAACGCAGTCAGACTCAAGGAAGCAACGATAACAAATGAAAATTTGATGATCGCAGGGGCAATCACAACAACAACTCTCATCACAACAACAACTCTCATCAAAACAACAACAACCACAACTACAACCGCAACAACAATCAAAACTATCAGCAAAACCGAAACCACCATCACAACCAGCAGAACCACCGGCAGGAAGCCGCAAGGGCTTACATTGCCACACCCGCTGGAACTGGGGGCTATGCTGGACCCGCTCCTATGTGTAACCGATGTAGGATGCATCACAATGGGCCCTGCTTTGCTAAATGTGGGAAATGCCAGAAAACCGGCCACAAGACTCAAGACTGCAAGGCCACAGGCGCCAAATTGCAACCAGTGGCCGTGGTGTGCCATGGATGTGGTAAAAAGGGGCACTACAAGAACATGTGCCCAAACCAGACTGCCAACCAGAACAGCAATGCTCGTGGGCAAGTTTATGTGATGGGAGAAGGGAATGATCAGCAAGACCCCGACGTAGTCACGGGTACGTTTCCGCTTAACAACCATCTTGCTAAAGTTTTATTTGATTCGGGATCCGATAAAAGTTTTGTGTCTACTTCATTTGCGTCTCTACTTGACATCACCCCAACCAAACTAGACACTACCTACGAAATCGAACTAGCCGACGGCAAACTTGTAGGCACTAACACCATAATCCAAAGTTGCTCCTTACACTTACTCGACCAACCTTTCGACATAGACCTCATGCCTATTAAGCTTGGTAGCTTCGACGTGGTCATCGGCATGGATTGGCTATCCAAGAACCATGCTAGAATTATCTGTGACGAGAAAGTCATTTGCATCCCTTTTCAAGGTGAAACCCTAATCATACGTGGTGAACGAAGTAAGACTCGGCTTAGCATCATATCGTACGTCAAAACTGTGAAGTATATCGATAGAGGATGTCACGCCTTCTTGGCACAAGTGACAGAAAAGAAGTCGGAGGAGAAGCAACTTGAAGATGTGCCTGTAGTTAAGAACTTTCCTGAAGTATTTCTCGAGGAATTGCCTGGCCTCCCACCAGTCCGCCAAGTGGACTTCCAGACTGAATTAGTGCCGAGAGCAGCACCCGTGGCGCGAGCACCATATAGGTTGGCGCCATCCGAAATGAAAGAGTTATCTGAGCAACTACAAGAATTGTCAGATAAAGGATTCATTCGTCCGAGTTCTTCACCTTGGGGAGCTCCGGTGTTGTTTGTTAAGAAGAAAGACGGGTCTTTTCAGATGTGTATTGATTACCATGAGTTGAACAAACTTACAGTGAAAAATCGATATCCATTACCTAGAATCGACGACCTACTTGACCAACTGCAAGGATCGAGCGTCTACTCGAAAATTGATCTAAGGTCAGGTTATCATCAACTAAGAGTTAGGGAAGAAGACATTCCTAAGACAGCTTTCAGGACACGATATGGTCACTACGAATTCCAAGTAATGCCATTCGGTCTAACTAATGCACCAGCTGTGTTTATGGACTTAATGAACCGAGTGTGTAAGCCTTATCTGGACAAGTTCGTAATTGTGTTCATCGATGATATCCTCATCTACTCCCGTAACAAAGAAGAACACACAACACACTTGAGAACTATCCTGGAACTGCTCAAAGAGGAGAAATTGTATGCCAAATTTTCCAAGTGTGATTTTTGGATTGAGAAAGTGCAATTTCTTGGGCATGTGATCGATAGCAAAGGTATTCACGTAGACCCCACAAAAATCAAAGCTGTTAAGAATTGGGCATCTCCTACAAACCCCACGGAGATACGTCAATTTTTAGGTCTTGCTGGATACTACCGAAGATTCATCGAGGGTTTCTCTAAGATCGCCAAACCTTTGACGGAATTGACGCAAAAGAAGAAGAAGTTTTTCTGGGGAGAAGAGCAAGAAACGTCATTCCAACTTTTGAAACAGAAGCTTTGCAAAGCTCCGATCTTAGCACTACCCGAAGGAAGTGAAGACTTCGTGGTATACTGTGATGCATCGTACCAGGGCTTAGGCGCTGTGTTAATGCAAAGGAGTAAAGTTATCGCATATGCTTCCAGACAGCTCAAAACTCATGAGAAGAACTACACTACCCATGATCTTGAATTGGGAGCAGTAGTATTTGCTCTCAAGATGTGGAGAAACTACTTGTATGGCACCAAGTGCATGGTGTTTACAGATCACAAAAGTCTCCAACACATCCTAGATCAGAAGGAATTGAACATGAGACAACGCCGATGGTTGGAGTTACTCAGTGACTATGATTGTGAAATTTGCTATCATCCTGGAAAGGCAAATGTCGTGGCAGACGCCTTAAGTCGAAAGGAACGAATTAAACCCCTTAGAGTTAGATCTCTGGGAATGACAATTAGATCACCACTTCCATTGAAGGTCCT
The DNA here is from genome assembly GCA_021014915.2 of Artemisia tridentata subsp. tridentata. Lineage (NCBI taxonomy): Eukaryota > Viridiplantae > Streptophyta > Magnoliopsida > Asterales > Asteraceae > Artemisia > Artemisia tridentata. Next base: position 195,243,238 of record CP139508.1, on the reverse strand, counting down.
TGAGGCTCTGACCGAAACTCTTAAGGAAGAGAACAGACCAAAAGAGAAGATCTATGGTATGCCGAAAAGTGAGAATGGCTTCGTGAGGAAATCAGACGGGAGATTGTTTTTCAAGGACCGAAGTTGGATTCCACTCTATGGAGGAATACGTGATCTCATCATGCACGAATCTCACAAGTCTAAATATTCTATTCACCCGGGTTCTGATAAGATGTATCAGGATCTCAAGAAACTTTATTGGCGGCTAAACATGAAAGCCGACATCGCTGAGTATGTCGGGAAATGTTTGACATGTTCAAGGGTAAAAGCTGAGTGTCAAAAGCCATCCGGTTTGTTGATACAACCCGAGCTTCCAATGTGGAAATGGGAAAGGATTACAATGGACTTCATCACAAAGCTACCTAAGACATCGGGTGGATTGGACACCATTTGGGTCATTGTTGATCGTCTCACTAAATCCGCGCACTTCTTGGCAATCAAAGAAACTGACGATATGAGTACCCTTGCACGATTATATTTGAAGGAAATAGTCTCACGGCATGGAGTGCCTATTTCCATCATCTCGGATCGAGATAGCCATTTTACGTCAAACTTTTGGCAGTCATTGCAGAAAGCTTTGGATTCCCGGTTAGATATGAGCACCGCATACCACCCGCAGACTGATGGCCAGAGTGAGAGAACTATCCAAACCTTGGAGGACATGCTACGAGCATGTGTGATCGATTTCGAGAAAGGTTGGGATAAGCACTTACCATTAGCGGAGTTTTCTTACAATAAAAGCTACCACGCTAGCATCAAGGTAGCGCCATTTGAAGCACTATATGGTCGGAAGTGCCGACCACCGGTTTGTTGGGCAGAGGTTGGAGATTTTCAGCTCTCAGGACCCGAGCTTATCCACGAAACAACCGAGAAAATTGTACAAATCAGGCAACGCTTGCAAGCTGCCCGTGACCGACAAAAGAGCTATGCCGATGTGAGACGAAAACCCATGGAGTTTCAAGTTGGGGATAGAGTCATGTTGAAGGTATCCCCTTGGAAAGGAATGATTAGATTTGGGAAGCGTAGAAAGTTAAATCCTATTTACGTCGGACCATTCAAGATCCTAGAAAGGGTTAGTCCAGTGGCGTACAAACTTGAACTCCCTGAGGAGCTCAGTAGAGTACACAATACCTTTCACGTATCAAACCTGAAGAAGTGCTTATCAGATGAAACCCTTATCATTCCATTCAAAGAACTTCGGCTCAATGAGAAGCTTAACTTTATAGAAGAGCCAGTAGAAATCATGGACCGGGATGTGAAGCAATTAAAACTAAGCCGCATTCCCATTGTCAAGGTTCGATGGAACTCTAATAGAGGGCCAGAGTACACATGGGAACGTGAAGACAGAATTCGTGCCAAATATCCACACCTCTTCCCCAAGACAACACCGACCACTACCACGGACTAAGAATTCTGGGACGGAATTCAGAATTAGGTGTAGGTACTGTAATAACCCGTAATTTTTCAAGTTATTAATTTCCTGTAAACTCGAAGTAATCAATTATGAAGTTTTATTCAAATCATTTTATTCATCTTCGCATTTAAAATTTTGCTCTGTTTAAACTGAGAAACAACAAATAATATTGCCAAACGAACAATGTGGCAAAAATCACGTTCCATTTTTACTGGAACCACACGCGTTCAGACACCGTGATAGTATGGCATAAGTTTAATAATTTAATACCGGGAGTCATTAAAACACGAGGTTCATTAAATTCCCTCGAGCGTTACGAAATCAAAAGCATTCCCACATCTCGCTTTTTATTTAACCTTCACCTTTTAATTTATATACACACTCTTCAAATAAATACACAAAACAACACTTATATTACAAACAAATTAAATACAAAAAAAAAATGATGAAACATTTTTCCTGTCTTCTTCTTATCCCCACAAACCCGCTCCTCTCTCCCTCCTAACGTCACCTCTCTCACCCTCATCTCTTTCATTATCAGAAAAACCAGACGCGGCAGATCTGGATCGCTGGCAACAAAAACAAATCCATCCCCATCACCCTTGAATCTAAACGAAACCTGTTTTCGTTTTTGTCTAGACATCAAAGTCAACGAATCCAACCAAAGGAGGTGATGAAGCTAAGAAGGGACGGTATCCATTTTTGGCTATAGATCGACTGCTAACGAAGAAAGAAGAATCAAACCTCCCTTGTGTTATTTCTTTATAAACCGATTGGATCCACAAGCAAGTCCACACACTCTAAAACCTTCACCAACAAAATTCATAGTTAGTTTCAAAGAAAAAACGTTTGAATCGAAGGGTGTGGATTTGCTTGAAGTCGGATCCGGGCTTGATAGTCTTGGTCTCCATTGTTAATCAACTCCATTTTTTTGTAAGTATTATATATATTTTTTGTTTCTGTTTCATTCGAATCCATAAACACGCTTATGTATTAATTGGTTTTCGATTTATATTGTCGCGATAGTTTGTTTTTCTCCTTTTATGAATCGAGTTAGTAATTTTAATGGTAAATCATGGTGTTGAAATGATTGTGTGGCAATATAAGATATGACAAACAAAACAAAACTGAGTATTGGCTTATTAAGGGACGAGCGTATTTTGAAACTACTTATACTACTTTATTTGGTTTGGTTCGACCAGGGTTTGGATTGATTAATTGCTTGAGTCTCGGATTTGATCTTGGGTTTGTTCATTTTAGTTGTGTTTAGCTAAATTGGTGCCGACTGCTCATTTACTCCTTTGATACTGATTCAGATTTAGTTCTACTAAGTTTTTGATATATTCGACTATAGGTTGCATTATAATGGTTGTCTTGCTCGACTCACGACGAAGCACCAACAAGGAGTTGGGTTGCTCTTTGTTTCGATTGTCAACAAACCCACATAGGGTCGTTGTTACTTGGTCTCAAAAATAGTCCAACGAAAGAATAATAGAAACTTAAGAGTGTGATTGGTGTTCGTTTGATGTATAGCAGACTCACATAAGGTGTGTTGTGACCATGCTTTTGTGTTGGTGTTGCCCGGTTTAAAGGACCTCAAGTCCGTACCTAAGGGTGTTTTTTGTTTGGCTCGTGTCACGAGATCGAGAGTATTCGGATCTCATGACTTGTTCACGCGAGCTCAATATACGAGCACTTGGTTTACTCACTCTCAAACATTAAGTAATACCTTTCATGCTCAATATATGTACAAGTAGTCACTCACATTTATGTCAAAAAGGAGTCGAAATGTGGGTGTTACTAAGTCTGATGATAAGCCCCAACTGATGTGGATTTACTCTTGTCTTCATCACTGAGCCGAAGCCCATTTGCAAAAACATTAGGGTGCATTTGGTTGTCATGTGGGTCGAAGGCCACTAAGGCCATCAACTTAGAATTAAGAACGTGTATAAACAAATGGCGTAGTATAACGTATATTCGGATCATCATTTTAGCAAGTCACGACTACCTGTCTTCTACAACTCGTTTCGCGTCTCGTTTGCGACTTACTCGATTTATTCACTCCCGACACTATTTCACTAAAATCTATTTTTATAAAACGATTTATAAACCATAAATGAAACCTCAACTTCAAATCATTAGTTAATATTTCATAATAAAATGAAACAGAACTTATTTTTAATAGCAACGGTCTGTTATCAATTATGACACTTAGTCACCACGTATAAATAAGACAATACACGGGTCATGCCCGAATTTCTTTAAGAACCCTACATTTTCAACTTATAAGAGTAATTTTAAAATAAACCCTTTTAATAGTTTATATACTTTTATCACCACTAATATTCGATCATATATAAATACATATACTTTTAACAACATTTTTACAACTCGAATTCGTCTAATAAATATATATGTGATTACTTTCCGCACTTTGTCCTTCGGTTAGTGCCAAATCAAAAGACTTATTCATCTTAATACTTTCTTGTGATTCTTGCATGAATACATGTTCACTTCCAAGAGCTAATACTTAGGAAACTATTTTCAAACTTAAATGCTGCCACACAAGTGATAACAACATAAACACTTTAAAACTGTTGAATTAAATTTGTGGAGTCTTGAACTTAGTCTGTTAACTAAATTATGCCATACTAATCTAGGACACGCATCGGAACTACCACCTACCATTTGACTCTATTGCATTTCAGACTACTACTACACTGAGGTAAGTTCATAGTCCCACTTTTTACTATGTTTTCAAATCCCGTGGGGAGATACATGCTATAAATCTGAACACAAGTATTTTCTGTATGCTATCCTGATTGATATTGCTAAGTTAATATTGCCTAAGTTACAACCTTTGCCAAAAGTCCCTCATATAATGAACCATTAATCACTTGCGAGTGAGCGCGAATTTAGTGAATAGATCTTTTGGCAGTTGACGCCCCATTTGAAGTTAGCCTGGGATGGTAACCAAATGCACTTTATTTGAATTAACTAAGAGTTTGGCAAACTCCTACGACGAGGGCACTATCACCTACATCATTTTATGATGTGGGCTATTTATATCATTTATGATATCACCCGATGTTAAGGTTTGCGTGTCATGAGGCTTAGGGCAATATATATTACACTACGATATCATTGATTTTACTACTATCTGACTTGTGTTCAAACTATTATAAATAAAACACTATGGATTCACTCAACCTTTGTGTTGACCCTTTTAGCATGTTTTATCTCAGGTATCTAAGAAGCATAAATGGCACGGAGTGGATTAGGGCCCCTTTTTGGACAACGTCTAAAATAATGTTATCATTCATTTTAACTTAAACATTTTCATTATGTACTATTAAATGTTATGGAACCGTTGCTGCAAACTCTGATTTAATTTGATGAATGATAACTAAATTTTCACAAAACGTCTCTTTCGAGTCGTTTTCTATAATTGTGACTATGATCTGAGATGTAAAACCCCAATTAGACTTCCGCTGCTTCATTATGATTTTCGGGGTGTTATAGACATGGCTACATATTCAGATTCTGTAGACGATAATGAGGTACAATCTTGCTTCTTTGACTGCCAAGACACAAGTTTGTCTCCTAGAAACTGCACTCCTCCAGATGTTCTTTTACATGTATCTAAACATCCTGCATGATCAGCATCTGAAAAAGAAATTAGTTCAAAGCCAGATCCCCAAATGAATGGTTCCCTTTGTGTATCGAAGGATTCTTTTAACCTCAGAGAGGTTTCTTTCAGTAGGTCGAGACTGATAGCGGGAGAAAAGATATGTTGCAAATACAATATCTGGTCGGCTGGCTATTAGATACATAAGTAACCCAATCATACTTCAGTATTTTGTAGGGTCAATTGGTGTCCCATGTAAATCAGCATCCAGCTTTGGAGATGATGCAGACATAGGAGTATTATATGTGTCGCAACTTGTCATGCCATGTTTTTTTAAAATCTCTAGAGCATATTTGGACTGATTTAGAAAAATACCACGGGGGGATTGTTGAACTTGTAGTCCTAAGAAGAACGTAAGTTCACTCATCATAGACATCTCAAAATTTTGTTTCATTAGTTTAGCAAAAGCATTTGAGTACTTTTTATGTGTTGAACCAAAAATGATATCATCAACTTAAATTTGAACAATTAAGATGTCCTCCCCGTGTTTTTGAATAAACAATGTAGGATCAACAGATCCTTTGGTAAAGTGATTAGCTATTAGGAATGCGAACAGTTTATCGTACCATGCCCTCGGGGCTTGTTTAAGGCCATAGAGAGCTTTCTTGAGTCTGTACACATGGTTTGGATGATCTGGATCGATGAAGCCCTCTGGTTGTGTGACATACACTTCTTCACGGAGTTGCCCATTCAGGAATGTAGTCTTCACGTCCATTTGATAAACGGTGATGTTCTTGTGGGCAGCATATTCCTGAAACATGCGGACAGCTTCAAGTCTAGCCACTAGTGCAAAGGATTCTTCAAATTCCATGCCTTCTTCTTGGCTGAAACCTTTGGCAACCAGACGAGATTTGTTATGAATAACTATTCCATCAGCATCCAGTTTGTTTTTCCTAATCCATTTAAGTCCGACAACGTAGACTCCATCAGGTCTTTCTACCAGTTCCCAAACTTCAAGACGTTTGAATTGATCAAGTTTGTCTTGCATTGATTCAATCCAATTTTCATAAGTTAAGGCTTCTTTAATATTCTTTGGTTTTGCTTGACAGACGGTAAGTGCATAAATGCATGTTTCACCATTTGTGTGAAGTCTTTTCCGTGTCATGACCGGATTGTCTGGATTACCAATCACATTCACTAAAGGATGATCTCTTGTCCATTTGTGGGTTGAAGGGTAATGTTGAAAATTGTTGTGCATGTTAGACGGATCCAAGTTGCTTGTTAATGACTCAGCAATATCGGGAATGGTTGGAGCCGGAGCAAATGGATTAAAGAATGCATTTTCGTCATAATTAGCAGGTGTGGGTACTTCTTGTTGTTGGGGATCTTCAGCTGCATACTCAGTATTGGAAGCGGTTTGTTCTTCTGTTGATGGTGATTCTGTTGGAGGTGCGTCTGCAGCAACTGTTGTTGTTGTAGTAGCAGGTGTATCAGGTACTGGAATATGATCAGGTTGTGCAGCGGAACTTGTAGATACATCTGGTGCACGACTAACAAGAGAATCATCTAATAGTGGAGCAAACAGGTTTTCCAAATCCTTACGGTTGAGGGAGAGTGGTACAGCTGATTGATCAGGAAAATTGAGACGGTTAGTTGCAGGTCCTAAGCTGTTTTGCTCAGAAGCTATTTCTGTGAGTTCATCAAAATTAGCATGTATTGTCTTTTGAATTTCTCTAATGTGACAGTTCCAGATATGAAAACCTTTAGAGTTCTCACAGTATCAAACAAAGATTCCAATGTAAGCTTTGGCTTTCAGTTTTCCACAGTCATCACGATCATTATTTGGGTAATAAAGGGCACCAAATACATGAAAGTAATTTATGTTCGGTTTATGGTTGTGAACTAGCTCATATAGATTCTTGTGATGTGACCGGATCTAAACACACGAATTGTGTTGGAGATACTTTGAGTGTATACTTAGTAGCACGCGGAATTTACCACCAAGTACTTAGAAGATTTAGTGTTTGGTGATTGTATGCGATCGTATGAATGTAACAGTAAGAATGATAACACACGGTTTAACCAAACGATTATAGCTTCAATATATTACGAGTGATCTTGGAATATCACAAGAATTACAAACGAAATCGTGAAGCTCTATCAATAATGCATGTCTATAAAACTTAACCTAGGATCTCCTTTTATAGGACAAGGAGTCCTTTACAAGTAAACTATTATACCGTATCAATCTATACAAATAAGATATACATCATATCTTTTCTATATTTATCTTCACACGACTTTCATCTTTATCTTATAAACAGTACTAACTTCTTGTTCCAACAGTACTAACTGACTTAGTACTAATAGTATAATCTTGAACGATCTTCAGCAGTACTAATTTATATATGAGCAGTACCAACTGTTAGTTTAATTCCCAACAATCCTCCCCTAAACTTATGATTTCTGTGTAAATCAGTAAGTTTTTTGAATTAAACTTCAATGTTGATGATGGGGTGGATTCTTTCAAATACTTATCTTCAATCTTGAATCACTTGAGAATTTTCTTCACATATAAGCTTTTGAAGAAACCATAACAGTAAGTACTCCATTAAAATCTTCACAATTATCTCTGATTTTGAGTTGATATCCTCCCCTGAGTTACATAATCATCTTGAACAGCAACGAATTCCTCCCCTTTTTGGAAGAATTTTCACCATCACATGAACTAGAACATATGACATTTAAGCTCAGCCTCCATGATGACAATATGTACAATTTTCCATCAATTCAGTTGTGTAGTTGCAAACTGCTCTCAACACTTCCAGATGTGTGACCGTCTGAGAGAGGTGAATCATAGAGCATAAACTCAGTATGAAACCAAGTTTGAACCATCAGTACAAACTAGTTGAAACTAGCAGTACAAACTGTTTAGCAAAAAATTTCAGAGATTAGGATAAACTCAATGTGGAGATGAAAACAGTTTTGTCCACTTATAGTTTTTAGCAAACTATCAGCTATCAACGGATTTGATATGTCTTTACCAATAGCCGTTTGCTTTGGACTAGTCAACTCTTTACACTTAGATATGATGAGTTGATGACCATCCAGTTTTTGGTAAACTGTCAACCATGAACGGATTTGATTAGTCTTTACCAGAAACCGTTTGATCTGGACTAGTTGGTTCTTATGTGGATTAGACATGGTGAACCAATTACCATTTGTTGTGTGACAAGCTTTCACACCTGACATGACAAACCACCATACTTTCCAAAGCATAATCCAGATTAAAAAGCTTTCTTAACCTGAAATGTTAGTCCAAAACCAAAGAAAACACAATACACAATATTTTCTTTTAACAGTTATCACATATGACTAACAAATGTCCATAAGCAGTACCTAAAAACAATCAAGCAGTACAAATTAGACAAATAGCACAACTAGCAGTACAAAAACAAAAGCACTTAGACATTAATCTTTTAAAGGATTAAGCATTCCAATACCTGTTACCGAGTACTGAAATCTTCCTACATCAAAACCTTTTGTTAATAAATCAACAAAGTTGTCATCAGTATGTATTTTAACAACTTTTACTAACCTCTTTTCAACATAGTCTCTTATAAAATGATGTTTAATTTCAATGTGTTTCATTTTTGAATGTTGAACTGGATTTTTAATAATACACAATGTACTGCTATTGTCTATGTGTATAATTGTGTTTAAGAAATTGTACCCATAATCAAGCATCTGATTTTGAATCCAAAGAACTTGAGCACAACAACTTACTGCAGCCACATATTCAGCCTCAGTAGTAGAAGTGGCCACCATAGTCTGCTTTTTACACTGCCAAGAGATCAATCTACAACCCAAGAATTGACAACCACCTGTTGTAGATTTTCTATCTATGCTAGCACCAGCATAATCAGAGTTTGAGAATGCCACCAGATCACATGCAGACTCTTTAGGATACCATAGACCTAAGTTAGGTTGACCTTTAAGGTATCTAAAGATTCTCTTTACAGCTGTTAGATGAGACACCTTAGGATTGACTTGGAATCTTGCACAAGCACAAACTGCAAACATAATGTCAGGCATGGATGATGTGAGATACATCAAAGACCCAATCATAGATCTATACATGTGCACATCCACATCTTCACCACTGTGATCTTTCAATAACAAACGTGTCTCCTTATCAACAGGTGTGCTAACAAACTTGGCATCTGTGAATTGAAATTTTCTCAAAATTTCACCAACATATTTATCTTGAGAGATAAAAATTCCATCTGGCTTCTACTGTACTTGAAGTCCAAGAAAGAAAGTAAGCTCACCCATAGAGCTCATATCAAACTAATCTTTCATTAATTGCTCAAACTCTCTACACATCTCCTTCCTTGTAGAAGCAAAGATGATGTCATCCACATAAACCTGAACCAATAGAATATCACCTTTGTCCTTTTTAATAAAGAGAGTTTGATCAATTTTACCCCTATGGAACCCATTCTTCAACAGATAAGTAGCAAGAGTCCCATACCAAGCTCTTGGAGCTTGATGCAAGCCATAAAGGGCTTTAACCACCTTATAAACTTTGTCAGGATGGTCTGGGTCTATAAAACCTGGAGGTTGAGAAACATAGACCTCCTCATCAATAGTACCATACAGAAAGGCACCCTTCACATCCATTTGATAGACCATAAAACCCATAAAGGAAGCATAAGCAAGAAATAGCCTTATTGCTTCAAGCCTGGCAACAGGAGCAAAAACCTCCTCATAATCAATCCCTTCTTCCTAAGTATAGCCTTGAGCAACCAGTCTTGCTTTGTTCTTTATCACATGTCCCCTATCATCCTTCTTGTTCCTGAATACCCACTTAGTACCAATCACTCTCATTCCCTTTGGTAGATCAACCAGAACCCAAACTTTCTGAATTTTGAATTGAAGAAGTTCTTCTTGCATTGCCTCAACCCAACTTGAGTGTTCTAAAGCCTTTAGTACATTCTTGGGTTCTACCTGAGATAGGAAACATACAAACATACACTCATGCTCATCTTCATGATGTTTTTCCTCATAAACAACACTGAGAAAGCCATGATGATCTGGATCTTGAATCTGTCTTCTAGTCTTTACTCCAGATTGTACATCTCCTATGACATTGGTAAGTGGATGATTTCTGTGAACTATTGTTTGAGGAGTAGAAGGAGCCTCATATGTGATAGGCATATTGTGCAGACCATCTCCAAAGAAATCAATATCATCATCTTGTTGAGCATTAGTAACTGGTGAAGCAAGAATAGGTTGACTTGGTTCAGCAGTAGAGACATTTGGCTCAGCAGTATGATTATCTGTCTCAGCAGTACTAACTCCATTTGTACTGCTCTCAGGAATACCTGTTTCTTTTCCAGCTTGTCCATTGTTAGCAGCATCATTCTTCTCTCCATTAGCATCCTTTGAGGAAGAATCAGACACTGGACTATCCACTATGATTGGCATCAAAATATACTCTTCATCATCTTCTTCTGAACCTGCATCATGGTTAGTATTTGTACCTGTAACAGGCACATAATTCATAGAATCTGAAAGCATATCAAGATCAAACAACCAATCAGGACCAACACTTGCAAAATTTTGTATATTTTCCTGAAATTCAATGTGCAGATTCTCTTCAACATGTTTGGTGCTTTTGTTGTACACCCTAAAAGCCTTACTGTTCAGAGAATAACCAACAAAGAAACCCTCATCAGATTTCCCATCAAATTTTCCTAGTTGGTCTTTGGTATTCAAGATAGTGACATGACAACCAAAAGGTCTTATGAAGCTTAAGGCAGGGGTTCTACCTCTAAAAAACTCATAAGGAGTCTTATTGTAAGGTTGCACTACTAGAACCCTATTCTGAACATAACAAGCAGTGCTAACTGCTTCAGCCCAAAATGAAATAGGCAACTTAGAATCTGCTAACATTGTTCTAGCAGCCTCTATTAAGGTCCTATTTTTCCTTTCAGCTACTCCATTTTGCTGGGGGGTTCTAGCCACACTAAATTCCCTCTTAATACCTTTTTCTCTGCAAAAATCATCCATAACCCTATTCTTAAATTATGTTCCATTATCACATCTGATTATTTTGACTTTCTTATCAGCTAGGTTTTCTACCTCAACAATAAATGACTTAAGGATTTCACTAGTCTCATCCTTAGTTCTCAGAAAGAAAACCCAAGAAAACCTGGAATAATCATCAGTAATAACCAAACAATATCTTTTAAAATTCAAGCTATTCACAGAAGTAGGACCAAACAAGTCCATATGCAACATATATAAAGCTTGAGAATTTGAGTTATGAACCTTGGGCTTACAAGAGGCTCTGTGTTGTTTACCTTTAAGGCAAGAAACATAGGTTTGGTCATTTTGAAAAATCTTATTTGGTAATCCTCTTACCAATCCATTTTTAGCAATTTTGTTAATGGTTTTAAAATTAACATGACCAAGCCTTCTATGCCACACATTGATTCCTCTAATGTGGCTTTTGCAACAAGGCAAGTAAGACCTTCTTTAGGAACAAGGTTGTTCATCTCAATACTGTATGTATTACCCTTTCTGGGGATTTTAAGCAAAACTTGATTTTCATCAGGCAGCTTGAAATCAGGAGAAAGAATAAGGCAGTCAGTATCAATAAAAAGAACCTTATTCTTTTTATCACATATCTGTGACACACTAAAGAGGTTGTACTTTAACTCTGGTACAAAATACACATTATCAAAATCAAGATTACCAGTTTTAATTACACCTTTACCAGTAATCCTTCCTCCAACACCACCTCCAAAGATAACAGGTCCTCCATCCAGAGCAATGAAGTCTGAAAGATATGACATGTTACCAGTCATGTGCCTGGAACATCCACTATCTGAGTAGCCTCTGTCTTCTTCACCATTTGAAGGATGTTCCTGCACACAAAATAAATGTTTTAGTGCCTTTTGGGGACCCAAACCATCACTGGCTTGGATCTGCCTTGTGCATCAATATGAAAAGTTTATTGGAAGTCATTGATGCACCATTGGGTTTGGTAGATTTTCTAACCCAATGTGCTGAGGCCTTGACAGCATTGCCCCATTTACCCCTAACAGCATTAAAGTTTCTAGCAGTAGGAACTGCTGACCTAGCAGTTGGAACTGCTGGGCTAGCAGTTGGAACTGCTGGTTTAGCTTTAGACACCCATTTTTGATTTGTCATTGCTGTTTTCTTATAAAAATACCTTTTAACTGTTTGTGCATGATTTGAAACTTGTTTTGCACCGGAAACAGTTTGTTTGTTCTTAAACCATTTGTTTGGTCTAGCAGTTGGAACTGCTTTGATGCCAGACCTTAACATAACTGCTCTGGGTGACATTTTATGATTCACATTAGGGTCAGTCAACCTTGTTGGACTATTTTGAGTTACCCTAGCACTGTTATTCCTATTCACCCTTGAATTCCCGAAAACATTCTTTTTCCATGGGTTAGAATCACAATAAGCAGCCAAATGGTCAAAACTTCCACAAACAAAGCATACTTTTCTAATCATAACAAACTCATCATCCAATTGCTTAGATTTTGAGTGGTTCCAATTCCTCTGATTATCTTTAGAAACTGGTGATCTGTTCTTAGTTCTATACATCTCAGCATACTTGACATTTTTCCTAACTGGTTTTATGTTTTCAGTTTTAACCACCTTAGGAGCATGTTTAACTTCTACCTTAACAACATCAGGTTTAACCTTAACCTGGTCATCCTCATCATCAGATGTCCAATCCTCAAGAATTGGAGCATCTGAGTTCCTATCAGAAGACATCTTTTCCTCAGAGAGAGATTTATCACTAGCACTAACATAAGAATCCTCAGCCTTAATAAATTTAACAGGATTCTCACTAATTTTAGTACCATATCCAGGAAAATCCATATCTTTAAACTCTTCTAAACCTGTATGAGCCAAATCAATTCCTGGAGGGACAAACATTCCTCTATTTGGGGGTGCAACTGACTTATAACCTAAACCAGACTTAGCTTTATTAAGTATTTGACTTTCTACTATTTTCTGTACCCCTTTTGATGTGTACTCTAGAGTGTCAACACTTAATTTTATATTTTCTTTTTCTTTCTTAAGTGTCTCTAGTTCATATACAAGTCCACTCATCTTGTCATCTTTCAGTTGCAAATCTCTCTTTAACACAGCTATATCATCATTAAAGTTAGACTCATTCTTTCTATAAAAATCAAGTTGTTCTTCCAAAACAGCTAGTCCTCTTTTATGATTAGACAGACTAAAATTTACTTGATTAAATTCTACTCTAAGATCATCATACTGTTTCTTAAGAGTTTCATAATCTTTTAAAGCATGACAAGTGTTTGAGCATTTTTGAACTATATGTACCTCAGAGTCTGAAAAGGCCATCAATGCAATGTTGGCTGGCTCCACTTCCTCTTCCATAAAGCTCCAATCAAAACCAGCTCCATCCACTGCAAGCATTTCCTTAGAGGAAGAAGTTTCTTCCACATTCACTATCCTCCTATTCTGACTCTTGTTTCCATTCCCATTGCTCTGTTGTCTAGGACTTCTACATTCCCTGGCAAAGTGCCCCATCTTGTGACAATTATAGCACTCCATCTTGGACTTATCATACCCAGCTACATCTCTTCCATTGAAGGTAATCTTGTTCCCAGTTCTGTGATAATACTTCTTAGCCCTAATACTTATCAAGGCCAACTACCACTTTAAATCCATAGCTTCCAAATCATCTTCAGCAATCTGAAGAAGGTCTTCATTGTAGATTTGAGACCCACCAGATTGTTCTGACACAAATGCATATATGGTCTCTTCAGTCAAGCCAGCAGTACTAGTTTTTACACTAGCAGTGCTAACTTTAGGGCTAGCAGTATCAACTGCTTCAACATCATCAGAACTGTTATTGTTGGAAGATGATAAAAATACTGTGTTTCCAGAACTAGAACTAGTGCTTCCACTTTTCTTCACTTTCTGCTCAACTATCTTGAGATTGTTGTAGAGCTTATTCAATGTCATCTTCTCCAGTTCTGGTTTATTACTCCAAACCACAACATAAGTGTTCCATTCAGCAGGTAGGCTATTAAGAAACTTCATGTTAAGATCTTCCTGTGGAATCACAATTTTTAACACAGTAAGTTGACTAATGATCCTTTGAAGCCTATTAAAGATATGATCCAAAATTTCACTACTTGAGGCACTGAAGTTCTCATAACTCTATTTAAGTAGAGTTCTTTGAGCCTTCTTGGTAGCTTCGTTGCCACCAAATCTCTCTACCACTGCTTCAAAAAGAGTCTTAGCAGTCTCATAGTAACTAAAGTTTAACACTTGATCATTAGGAATTGTCATGAGTAACAAATTCCTAGCCTTTTGATCATTCTTCTTCTTAATTCTCTCATCATTAGTCACTGGTTCAGTATTGAGCTTTGTGGTCTTGGAACCATCAACATGTGTTTCCTCAGAAGTTGTCGGTTTGAAGGAATCACCATTGATAATGATATCCCATAGTGCATAGTCTTGCACCATGAAATATTGCTCAATTCTGAGCCGCCATAGATCGTATTCATTCTGTTTCAGCATGGGGAGTTTAGCAAGAATAGATGTTTGTGGTGTCTCCATGTCCATCTTCTTGGTAGCAAGAGAGTAATTACTTCTGCATCTTCTAAATCAAAGTATCAGAAACCTGTCTCTGATACCACTTGACCGGATCTAAACACACGAATTGTGTTGGAGATACTTTGAGTGTATACTTAGTAGCACGCGGAATTTACCACCAAGTACTTAGAAGATTTACTGTTTGGTGATTGTATGCGATCATATGAATATAACAGTAAGAATGATAACACACATTTTAACCAAACGATTATAGCTTCAATATATTACGAGTGATCTTGGAATATCACAAGAATTACAAATGAAATCGTGAAGCTCTATCAATAATGCATGTCTATAAAACTTAACCTAGGATCTCCTTTTATAGGACAAGTAGTCCTTTACAAGTAAACTATTATACCGTATCAATCTATACAAATAAGATATACATCATATCTTTTCTATATTTATCTTCACACGACTTTCATCTTTATCTTATAAACAGTACTAACTTCTTGTTCCAATAGTACTAACTGACTTAGTACTGATAGTATAATCTTGAACGATCTTCAGCAGTACTAATTTATATATGAGCAGTACCAACTGTTAGTTTAATTCCCAACATGATGCCTTTTGTTGATCATACAACGGTTTTGAGTGTAACAAGCGGTTGAGACAGCTTCAACCCATAGGTAATCAGGTAATTGAGCATTGATTAACATCGTCCTTGCAGCTTTCACTAACGTCCTGTTGCATCTTTCGAAAAACCCATTCTGTTCTGGACTTCTGGCAATAGATGTTTGATGTTCAATTCCTACTTTCTCAAAATACTCACGAAGGTATTGATTCTTAAATTCGGTTCCGTTATCTGTTCTGACTTTTCTAACTGTATTGCGAAGTTGAACCTGAATTTTAGTGATAAAGGTGATGATCATGGAAGGAGCTTGATCTTTGGTTCGTAGAAAGTAGACCCAGGTCCATTTGGAAAAATCATCGACGATTACCAAAATGTAGGGTTTCCCGTTGATTGTTTGAACATGCATCGGGCCACATAAATCCATATGGAGAAGTTGAAGAACATGATCAGTATTGTGTTGGGTTTTAGAAGGAAAATGAGCACTAATGCTTTTCCCTTATTCACATGCTCGACATAGGTGATTTTTTGCATACCGAAACCTGGGAAGACCGTCGACTAGTTTATGACGAGCAAGATCTGTCATGGTCTTGAAGTTTAAATGAGACAGTCATTTGTGCCATAGCCAGGATTTTGTAGAGTGTGCTTTGAAGAGTAAACATATACGAGAAGAAGTGGTCATGTCAAACATAGAAATGGTGTAGAGACTCGTTTCGCGTTTGCCCGTCATGAGGTCATTTCCTTGTAAATCACGAACGAAGCAAGTTTTCTCCCTAAAAGCTACTTCCAAATCACCATCACAAAATTTCCCTACTGAGAAAAGGTTGTGTCCAAGGCCTTCGACATAGTATACACGGCTAATCTCGATGTTGCCATTGACATAGTCTCCATAGCCCATTATAACAGCAAAATGATCATTCCCGAATCTGACAGTTCCTATGAACTTTGCAACAAAGTTTACTAAAAGTTTGAGGTTGCCTGTCATATGTCGGGAACAGCCGCTATCAACAATCTACAGAACAATTTGAATTACCTGCATCACATGAAGACAATGCAGATGGAGAGATGGTAACGGTGGAACCCGTTGGGTTAGTAGCACAGTTAGAAAGCATTTTAGGTAACCAAGTAAAACTAGGTTTCCTCTGTAGCCAACGTTGCCATGTCTAACTAGATTCAGCTTTCTTCTTAGTAAATGCACTAGGTGATTGAATTGTTTTAGTAGCAAGTATGGTTTTGTCTATGGCAGTCTGAGAAACTACACTTGGTGGTTTTCCTAATATTGACTTAGAAGCAGTAGTGGGCCTAGAGGAAATGCCATATGTACGTTTCATATTACGAGACAAAAGAGATTTTGCAACACATTTTTTATGATCAACAGATAATATACTTGTACGACAAAACACACAAGAAGCATCAACATTCAAAAGATTCATAACATTCAAAGTCTTAGCATTTGTTACATCACGATTAGAATTACAAATTTTTAAGTTTGATTCTACATCAGACAAAACATGCTTTTTATTCAAACTCCTAAGGTGGTCTTCTACTTCTTGGTCTTTTAGTGTGCCGCTCTTACGTTGCCAGATACTAGTCTTCTTTTTGTTCTCTTAGGCCTAAATCTGCTAACGCTAGGAGGGATGACTATTCCTATAGAAGTCGAAGCATTCACATTAGTAGTCTGAGGGGATGCTTTCCTATGTGTTTCATCTATTTTATACATTTCTGGTGCAATCACATTTGTGTAAACAAATTTCCCTTTTTCAAGTAATTTAATTTTCTCTTTTAGTTCAATGATGATGTGATTCTTTTGTTGAATTTTGGAATCCAATTCTCGATTTAAGCGAACAGTGTCATTTTGATTTTGAAAAACTTCATCAATGTCCTTTTCATATTCAAGAATTTGACGTTTTAAAACATCATTTGTTCTTTCAATATTCTGAATTTTGGAAGCATGACTGTTTTAAAAGGACATTGTTTCGTTTTGTCTTTGCAATTTTAATTCAAAATCCAAACTCTGAGTTTGACACCATTGCAACTTTTGATTGAGTTGAAAATTTTCTTTTGAAAGTTTGTTTTGCACATCATCATTGATTTTGCTAATTCTCTCATTTTCTCTTTTCAAATTCACAATTTCAAGTCTCAACTTTTCAGTATTAGCAGAATGATCATCTGCAAGCATTGCATTGCAAGACACATAAATGGAATTCAAGAAGACAGAGATAATATCAGAACATAGAACATCTTCCAAGAGTCGATCTACTTCTTTTTGTAAAACTTTGTTTTTACGTTTTTGTTTTGAGATTGCTTTTTCAGTTTCATTGAAAGTGTTCATCATGGATGTTACTTCTTATTAAAGTTCCTGTTCCCAGTGTGTAGCACAAAGATGCAAGTGTTGAACTGTGGAAAGGGATTGCGCAAACACTTGGGATGTGAATCTTAGTAACGTGTTTGGGATATTTATGTATGAATGTGTTTAGCATGCGGAATCTACTACAACACACTTAAAAGAACACAAAGGTGGTGAGTTATGTAAACGTAAGTTTGTAATGAACAAGGAACACAACTTTAGTTAACACAAAACGATTCAATATTATTGATGAAATAATACGGATGATCTAATTATCACCGGGATTACAAAGTAATCTTGAATCTTAGATTGTAAAAGGATTTGTGAAATGAGTAACTAAGTTACTTGAGGGATTGTTCGGTTATGGTTATTAGTTGAAGAGATGCATGCACGAAGGTGTGACTAAGAGAACCTTTTATAGTATAAGGTACCCTTATTACAAGTTGTCAAGTGGTTTAATATAATAAGATACTTTGACTATTCTAGCCTACAATTAAATACAACTACCAATGTAACAACTCTGTAATATTCTTCTGTATACCACAGAAGACTAAACTACTTCTACATAACGTATAACAATGTACAAAGACTAATAATTCAACTAAATATCTATTACAAAATATCTATCAACTTGACATAAAGCTTGGCAGGACTTTTATCAACTAGCAGTACCTTCTACCCAGAAGGTACTGTTAGTACATCTTCATACTCTTCAAAATCAACTAGCAGGCTCTTTGACATAACTGGCAGGCTCTTTGACTTGAACATTTTATTCCCAACAATCCTCCCCTAAACTTGTTATTTCCATTAAAATATACAAGTTTTTGATGAATAAAATACATACCTTGAGGATTTGAGGGAACTCTTCCAAAAAACCTTTACTCTCTGTTCTTCCTTTTTCTTTCACATTGCTCAAATATGCTCCTCAGCAAACTTTGAACAATTTCTGAATTCTCTTCATCTTTGTCACATCTTAATCTCTTGGAGATCATAGTTGAAAGAACTTCATAACTAAGTGGATACTCTTTCTCAGCCAACATAAAGAGTTCAATCCCACTCTGTGTGTAAAGATGATGAATACTGCTAAGGCTTAGAAATTCCCATGTTGTTGAAGGATCATGATAGGGAAATTTCCAATGAACATCTTTGGGATCAGGATCATACATCCTATTGAATTCAACCCATAGTTCTTGTCCCTTAACATCAGTACTAGAATTTGTGTCTAGCTTAATTTGAACTAGATTCCACAATTCTTCTAAGTCTGCTCTGTCACATGCTCTAACTAGATTTTCAAAGTTTTTGAAGATAGCATACTGACCCCCAACCCTTGTTATTTTCCATGACTTTCCTAATCTATCATGGTTGATCTCCCAATCAATAATAGGGCGTCTACAGCTAATTGGATCAGCATGTATGATAGTTGGCAAATTAATTAACATCTTACTTACTTGCTCTGAGTCCAATTTTGCTTCTTCTTTCTTCTGAGCATCTTTCTTTTTCATAGAGGGCTTTGCATCAGATGGAACTTTGTAGTAGAGACTTTTGTAGGCTTGAAGATACAAGTAGTAGATTTCATCAGCAGATTTCTTCTTCAATTGATAATCAGTCCAATTTGCTTGACCTTTTAGAAATCTCTTCATAAAAGTTACTTGATCTTTCCATGATTTGCCTACCTTAAAACCGCTTTTCTCACTTTCTTTCATCTTTTCAAAAATGTCAGCCAGAGCTGCTTCTTTATACTTCTTGTTGATAAAAGATTCAAGCTCTGCTGTTTTCTCATCAGAGTTGAGATTCTTGTCATTTACTATTATTGCTGCTTGACCCTTCACAATTGGATCATTAGCAATAATCCATTGCATCTGTGCATCAAAAGTTTCTTAAGCAATTTGAGTTTCAAGAAGAGTCTGAGCAGCATCTTTTTGCTCTTTCATCTCTGTTAGCAGTCTTGAGGCTTCAAATGCTTTCTGCTGTTCTTCTTCATGAATTCTTTTGGCCTCTTCTTCATCTCTAGCAATCTATGCTTACTCTGATTTCTTTAACTTTTTGGGCTTTGGCTCATCTTCAACCATAATGCTCTTGCCCTTTTCCTTTGGAGTTGGTTCTTGAGATGGAGCAGTAGATTGCTCATCAGCAATAAATAACCTCCCTTGAACAAACAAATCTCCTTGAGGCTCTAAATCCCTCTTTCTTTTGTACACTTTCTCAGCAGACCCTTTGTACTCCATTGCCAATAGCCTCTCAATCCTAGCAGGCTCTTGCTCTGGCCTAGCAGGCTCTTGCCCTGCACCAGCAGGCTCTTCATCATAATCTTGAGTTCCTTCATGGAATTCAAATTGAGCCTCCTCCTCATCTTCAGAACTATCCATCCTCCCCTTTTTGGAAGAGTGACCTAACCTATCAGCATCTGATCTTGAAGAACTAGATAAAACAACCTTTGCAGATCTTTTACCTTTTAGCTCCTTCACTTCATTCTCCAATTTCTTTACCCTCTTGACTAACTTGATGTTGATCTCAGAAAATTTCTTGCTTTGACTTTTAAGAGCATCTTCTAAGAGTTTCACCTTCTGTTTTAGTTCTTGCAATGTCTGAGGTGATTGGGGTGGTGATACATGATGTGATGATGTTGGTGGTGTTGCTGATGGTACTGGAGATGGTATTGGTGATGTTTGATGTGTTGGTGAGATGTAACCAGTTGAAGAACTTGATGATGGTGATTCAGATGATGGTGTTGGTTCTTCTCGATGTTGTGGTAACATTTCATCAAATAGTGGTATTTCTTCCCCTCTAAAACCAATTCTCATGTTTGAAAATACTTTGTGAGAAAGTTTTGGTGTTGCATAAAGAGTGTGTGGGGGAAGCAACAAATGTTTTGATTTTGCAATGATGGATGAAATAAATCTTGGATACATCAAAAACTTTGTTTCACTATCCACATTTTTAATCAACCCTTCAAAAATATGTTTGGAAAAATTATATTTTCTGTTTGTAGCCAAGCAGATGAGAGCAGAAGCCATGTTTCCACTGAATTGCTCCCAAGAGGTTTTCTTCTGGCTCAAACAATGAAGGATTGTATGGATTAAAAATCTCCATTGTGGAGTAAGATGCTTCTTTAGAAAAGTGAGTTTTGTAGAAGTAGCATGATACCCCATTCTTTCCAAATTTTCAAAAATCTCAGTATCTGGCAATTGACTAATACCATCAGAATCATCCAAATGAAGATGTCTTCTTATGGATGACTCAGTAAGAGTCAAATGTTTGCCATCCACTTTGGCCTTAATCCTTTGTTCCCCATTTTCAGAAGTTTCAATTTTAGCTGTTTTCCAAAATTGTAAAATTTGAAATTCATAAATAGTGGGGTTGACTAGTAAAGCAAACCTGATGTAGGAAGCATTTAAAAAATCTACTACTTGATGAAAAGAGGCATTATCCTCTGACTTTTCCAAAAAGGCTAATTGATTGTGACGTTGAACAAAGTTTAGAACAACTGTGGTATCCATAATGAAAATTTTGATTATGACGGTGGGATTTGTTGGTGGTACTGGTAGAAGATGAAAGGTGTAAGTTAATTGTGATAAGGACTGATGAAAGATGATATTTGAGAATTACTTTTAACCGACAATAAGAAAGATTATAATAAGTAAATGTAAAGGCGGTTAAAAAGATCTTTTATATGTGAAATATAATATAATATAATCATCATTAATTTACATAACTACCCCAACGGCTAATTTTAACTACCAAACCTAATAGCTAAAACTTTTTCTGACAGACTCAACGGTTATCTAGCAGTACCATTTTACTCTAGCAGTACCAATTTTTGAATTATACCAGTACCTTTGAAAGTTTTGCAAAAATCCCTTATAGTTTTTAGCAAACTACCAGCTATCAACGGATTTGAGTTGTCTTTACCAAAAGTCGTTTGCTTATGGACTAGCTAACTATTTACAGTTAAGTATGGTTAGTTAAAAACCATATAGTTTTTGGTAAACTATCAACCATCAACGGATTTGATTTGTCTTTACCAAAAGCCATTTGCTTATGGACTAGCCAGCTCTCAAGTTTGTAAAAACTTGGTGAACAGAATACCAAAAGCCATATTGGCCTAAAGATGGTGCAATTTCCTTGGATGGAGGAAATTAAAAAAAAAGAAATGATGCTGTGTATCTTGGATGATTGGTTCAACAAGTGAAATCATCTATTAGCTTGCCTTTCAGTTGAAACTTTCCTTAGTTTGATCTAGATAGAACTTTCTCCTTTAGGAATGCTTCATCCCTTCTGAATAAGTGATCTAATCCTATCTTTTTCAACCTTTGCATCATCTTGTATGCTCTTGTCCTTTTGTTTCATAAATTGGTTTTTCTTCCATTCTGGGCTATTATTTCCTCCCTTGAGATTGTTACCTCCCCTGAGATCAATATAACTTTTGTTTCCCCTTTTTGTTTGAAAGATCTCTTGTTTTGTTATCAACCTGAAATGTGTTAGTTTCAAACCAAAAGAACAAAGTGCAAAGCACTTGATCTATAGTATTTTAAACATTTAAGCATCAATATGAACAAAACATAGCAAATTTTATATTAGCAGGACCAATTATGAATTGACAGTACATATTGACTAACTAGCAGTACCATGTTTAAAAGCCAATACCAGTTAATTTTATGTACAAAAACGCATGTTTTTCAAAGATTTATCATTCCTATACCTCCTACAAGATATTTGAATCTACCTAAATCAAAAGCTTTGGTGAGAAGGTCTGCATAATTCTTTTCAGAATCAATTTTAACAACTTGTATTAACCTTTTCTCATTGCAATCCCTTATGAAATGGTGTCTGATTTCAATGTGTTTTGTTTTTGAGTGTTGAACTGGATTTTTAATGATACATATAGTACTGCTATTGTCAATATAAATAATGGTGTTAAGAAAATTGTACCCATAGTCAAGCATTTGATTTTGGATCCAAAGAACTTGCCCACAACAACTTGCACCAGCAACATATTCTGCTTCAGTTGTAGAGTTGGCCACCATTGTTTGTTTCTTGCATTGCCAAGAGATGAGTCTGCAACCAAGAAATGACATCCACCAGTTGTAGGGTATTCACAATGCATGAATCACTAGCTTGAGGCTTGTATGGATCGAATAAGGAGGTTTTAGAGAGAGAAATGGGAGCCTTTTAGTGAGAGAAAGAAACTAGAGTAATATTAGATTGAAAAGGTCCAACCCTTCCCATGTGTGGGAAGGGGTATATATACTACTACATAATACGTCCCTAGTGGACTGTGGAGCGAGCTGACAGTGGGTAAAGACCCGACCCACTCCACAATACTAATTAATAACTAAGCTACTAATAATATTACTAATAATCCTATGAGCTATGATGATCTAATAAGTACTCGGGGTGACCGAGTCTTCTGCTGAATATTCATATTCCTAACAATCTCCCCCTAAGGGAGGTCACCCCAGAAGTAATGTTCTGAAATTCAGCACTTCTTCCTTGGATCTTGACATCATAGCTCGTACTCATTGAATCTTCAATGTCATAGATTGCTGTGCAAACGTCAGTGATCTGAAGATGACTTCTCTTTTGTCTTGGATGAATTTTGAATAATCTCTGAATGTATCATCCCACTTGAGTCTCCAAGTCATCTTTCTGTAGTAATACTCCATGTGATGAAATATACTTAGAGCCGACATGCTCACACGATATGGGGTCATGATCTTCAGCATCAGAGTAAGCAGAAGCTGTGTTTAAGGTCTTTTAGGGTGATCATGACTTCTTTGATGATGATGTGGTGTGAACATGTGGTGATGGATTGGCATCTTTTCTGCAACCAGCTACAACAGCAACCAGCTACAGCTTTCCACAGCTACAATCGCCAGAAGTTCCTGCATACGACAGTTAGCAATAATTCGACCGGTACTTACAAGTTTGGACTTCGAGACAGTCAACAGCATATTGTGAAAACTCTCTCTAATCCTTACCAAGACCGTTCCTAATCGAAAACCCACAGAGGGCTTTTTAAGATTTTACCGTAGTAAATCAACGATTAGGTGAGTCGCTGGAGATCACTCCACGACTGTAGACCGGTTGAAACCGCCGCGACCACTAAGCGTAATCCACGAGGAATTACCGAAGTGACCTGCTTTCAGGGCTGCTTGATGTTGACCCTGGCAGGAATTTCCATTCAATCATTGAGAATTACATAAGTAAATTCTCTCATAAATGTTCTGGCAAATTGCTAAGATCTGCGTAGGACTCTTAAGATTACAACTGGTGTCCTTAATGTTGAACACCCAGTGTAGAAATAATTTGTGTCCCTATGAGATCTTATTATGCATCTCGTGGCTCTAGACTCTATTGTGCGTTTTGATTTGGTGATCGGAGGCTGGAGAGGACTGCCACCTTTTCAATATCATCTAACTCGGAGTGAGAGAGACGATAGTAATGTATTGAACTCCGTGACAATTGAAACAAGAATCCTTTGAGGGACCTTGAGTGGCTAGGGAGGGTTGTGCAGCGTATCACTGGGTCCATGATACTTTGTCTTCAATGCCAGCAATCAACTAAGTGATTCTGACAGCATATGTATTGACCCGGTTTCTGCCTAAGTTGTAAGGAGGGCTATTACTTTTCACCCTTTCTCTTTACAGTTCTTTTTCATTCTTCAACCCCTTCAGTGCTTACCGAGACTTCAAAACTAACACCTTGTTGGGTTTGTTCCAGTGTTAGCTCCATCTCAGTCGGCACTATTCCCTTATGCACATTTCTCCTTTTTAATCATACCTAAGGACTTCTACACTAACTAGTGGATTGTCCCTGGGTAGATCCCTCCGGCTCTGGCGGGATCGTGGGAACTTGAGCCTAACCTAACCATCCTTATAACTCCATGCATTAATTAAAATGGTCGGTCTTTGGTATTCATCCACAATTGCCAAACCAAATCTTTGAAAAATCTCTCAAAGTGTTCATGATTCTGAAACCCATTTTTGCAAACACTTGAGAGTTTTATATTTTTCAAATGCTCCCCCTCAACATGTGCTTGGTTGATTGTTTTATAAATTTGCACATGTTAGGTAGAGCTCGCACTTTTTGAATTGATCCACTTTCAGTGAACATGACCGATTCGAGACACGCTTACATCACTGGTTAGACCAGCTTGAAATTATTACCCGTCCTGGTCAAGTCCATAGAAAGTTTCTCGAAACGGTACACTCTACTCAGATACATCTTTTTCGAGACACGCTTACATCACTGGTTAGACCAGCTTGAAATTATTACCCGGCCAAGGCGTATCCTTTCGATTGATGACAATTCAAGTTTCGTCAATTCTTAGGTGAAGTCTGAGCCTTGTTCACACAAGATGCCATAATCCATTGTTTTGTAAAACCATTTGCTCCCCCTCAATATATGCATTGATATAAGAAAGATTTTCGTACATATGGAGGAGCTTGCTTTTATGACTAAAACATTTTGCTCCCCCTCAATATGTGCCTTGATATGCAAAATGGTTTAGCACATACGGGAGAGCTTACATTAATTTCCAAATCATCACATTTTATCAGAATTTCCTATTTAAATCACATTCTCTCCCCCGATCAAAAATTTCAAACCATTTGAGATTTGTGATCCCAATTGATTTAAATACGTTTAGAAAAATTCGGGAGAAAATGTGGTCAGGTTTAAATGTATTCTGATTTAGGAGCATACGATGCTCCCCCTGAAACAACGAGAGAGTGTCACTGCTGATGTTGCACAAATTTGGTAAGGTGTCAGAAATTTGAAAATTTAAGTCAATTGACCACCTTGTGTAACATCAAGACTCCCTTGAAGAATCAAACAAGATAAAGAGTCTGATGAAAAGAAGACTTCTCTTCTTATATACGAAGTGACGCACTGAAACGTACATCAAGTCGGGAGAACATGGATATAAAGTAATCCATGCCCAGGTGAACATCACCCGGTTGGAGAAACAGCTGTCTTTTTGGCGACATGCTTTCCCCATTGTACAGTGCGGGTTGCAGTATGAAGTAACTGCAAGCCATTAAGACATGTTTTAACTGATTAGTATAACTTCTGCTCGAGCTTCATTTAAGAATCCGTGCCATTGTTGAATGACATTTCTAGATACGTAAATGTTATCGATAAACAGAAGACATGCCTAGGTAGAACTATTTTTGGTATTTTCTGATTTTTCGATTTTTATGGTTTTTATAGGTTTTATATTTTTGTATTTTTCTTTTTGATTTAAGATATATACAACTATGTACAAGGATATAAGAAGACAATCCTTTACTCCTCCTTTTCTTCCTGAAGACACTTGAGGGTTTCAGGAGTCATGCTTTTCATGCCAAGGCGTGGGAGAATAAACTGAAACCTTTCTCTTGGGAGGGCCTTGGTGAAGATGTCAGCTAACTGAAACTCTGTCCTCACGAAGTATAGCTCCACAATTCCTTTTTCCACCTGTTCCCTGATGAAGTGATGCCTGATGTCGATGTGTTTTGACCTGGAGTGCTGAACATTGTTACAACAAAGAGCAATGGCGCTTTTGTTATCACAATATAGGGGAATTTTGTTGTATGAGAATCCATAGTCCGAAAGCTGTGATCGCATCCAAAGGATTTGTGCACAGCAAGCAGACATAGCAATGTACTCAGCTTCAGTAGATGATATGGAAGTACTCATCTGCTTCTTAGAAGACCAACTAACCAACTTTTCCCCTAAAAATTGAGCTCCTCCTGAAGTACTTCGACGAGTGTCTTGACATCCTGCATGATCAGCATCTGCGTATGCCGTTAACTTCATTGCAGTGTCCTTAGGATACCAGAGACCCATATGAACCGTGCCTTGAAGATATCGGAAGATCCTTTTCACTGCTTCAACATGCTTCTTGGTTGGTCTGGATTGATACCGAGCACACATACATACAGCAAACAGAAGATCTGGTCTGCTAGCCGTGATGTACATCAAAGATCCAATCATGCTTCGATACTGTGTTATATCAACTGGAATCCCTGAAGGATCTTCATCCAGCTTCGTTCTATCAACCATGGGAGTGTCAACAGGTTCACTTGAATGGAATCCAAACTTTTTCAGGATCTCGTTGGCGTATTTGGATTGATTGATGAATATGCCTCCGGGACTTTGAGAAACTTGTAGTCCTAAGAAGAATGACATTTGTCCCATCATGGACATTTGGAATTTGGAATTCATCTCCTTTGAGAAACTATCACATTCACCAGGATCTGTTGAAGCAAAGATGATATCATCTACATATATCTGAACTAGCAGTAGATGGTTTCTTGACTTCCTGGTGAATAGTGTAGGATCAACAACACCCTTGGAGAATCTGTTTGCAAGGAGGAACTTGGACAATGTATCGTACCATGCCCTTGGCGCCTGTTTTAGCCCATAAAGAGCCTTCTTCAAGCGGTAAACATGAGTAGGGTGTTCAGCATCCACGAATCCTTCAGGTTGACTCACGTAAACTTCTTCCTTTAAGTCACCATTCAAGAATGCCGTTTTGACATCCATCTGGTAGACTATCATATTACGACTAGCCGCATTAGCTAGGAAGATTCTTATAGCTTCAATTCTAGCAACCGGAGCAAACGATTCTTCAAAATCAATGCCCTCTTCTTGTCTAAACCCTTTAGCAACTAGCCGTGCCTTGTTCTTTAAGACATCACCATACTCGTCAAGCTTCACTTTGAAGATCCACTTTAAAGCAATGATCATTGCACGCTCAGGAGGAGGCACTAATTCCCATACTGCAAGTCGATCAAATTCATGGATTTCATCCTGCATAGCCTGGAACCAGCAATCTTTAGTCATTGCTTCTTTGGCATCTTTTGGTTCGACTTTAGACAGTACGGAATTGAAGAAGCACCATAGTGCATCAGTGGCTAGTTGATTACGTATGGATACTGGACGTGAGGGATTGCCTATGATGTTGTCGATTGGATGATCACTGGTCCATTTCCTGAGATGGTCGTGAGGTTGATGGTTATGAACAGAAGTAGCAGTGCTGTGTTCCTCAGGTAAGGATGTGTCTGATAGATGTTCAGGAGCAAATATGTTTTCAAAAGGAACCTCTTCAACAGGAGCAAAAGGATTAACTTCCAACGAATTATTATCTGAAGATTGTTGCATTACTGGAGAAGTTTGAGTGTTTGATGACGAAGGCGATTGACTGGCAGCAGGAGCATTGTGACTGACTGATACTGAAGCTGCAGGGCCTTCCGAACCTTGTGGGGCTTGAACCTCATCCATAGGAATTATAGCTGGTTCACTCGGGATGGTTCCATTCGTTGGCTCAAAGTATTCATCAAACATAGGATCGAATAACTTCTTCAACTCCTCACATGTAGGTGGCACATAAGAATCTGCAGGCGTGGAATTCTGTACAAGTCCTGAACTAATGGGTCCAGGAGACAAAAGGTGAAGATCGGGTCCAGAACTGATTTGTCCTGAAACAGGTAGCTCACTCAGCTCATCGAACGTAACATGAATGGTTTTTATGATTTTACGGGTCCTTTTATTGTAGATTCGATACCCTTTACTGTCTGGTGCGTATCCAACGAAAATACCTATATCTGCTTTAGCTCTTAACTTTCCCAAGTCTTGACTATCATTAGTTGGATAGCAAAGAGCACCAAACACACGCAGAAAGGAAAGATCTGGTTTCTTGTTATGAATTAACTCGAAGGGAGTCTTCTCATGAGCCGGATGAATTAGGGATCGGTTTTGAGTGTAACATGCTGTTGCAATAGCTTCTGCCCAGAGAAACATCGGTGACTTTGAAAATATAAGCATGGTTCTTGCAGCCTCCACCAGAGTACGGTTCCTTCGTTCAACCACCCCGTTCTGTTGAGGCGTGCGAGGGATACTTTTCTGATGCGTGATGCCAATACTTTCATAGAAATTACGGAGTTGTTGGTTAACAAACTCAGTACCATTATCTGTGCGGATGATTCTGACAGTTTTATCTAGCCTTACTTGCAGCTGTTTTATCAGTTTAATGATAACCTCTGGAGTTTCGTCCTTGGTTCTCAAAAACTTTACCCATGTGAACCGAGAATAATCATCTACTATCACCAGAACATACTTTTTTCCATTTATGGTTTGTATTCTCATTGGACCGCACAGGTCCATGTGGAGGGTGTGAAGAACTTCCAAGTTGGTGTTGACGGTTTTAGGCTTGTGGGTTTGTTTCTTGCTTTTACCCAGTTGACATGCAGAGCAGAGATGATCTTTCTCATATTTCAGTCTGGGCATCCCTCTAACAAGATCTTTACGGGAAAGATTATTTATGGTACCGAAGTTCAAGTGGTTCAAACGACGATGCCACAGCCATGATTTTGTTTTAGAGGCTTTAGAAAGCAAGCATATTGGAGAGGACTTCAACATTTCTTCAATTGAGATGGTGTATAGATTGGTGCCCCGACTGCCCTTGAGGAGATCTAAACCATCCAATTCTCTGACGAAACATGTATGCTTTCTGAAAGCCACTTCCAGATCTGAATCACAAAATTGACCCACAGAAAACAGATTGTGTCCTAGTCCTTCCACATAATATACCCTTGAGATTACACTATTACCAAACACATAATCTCCATAACCCATAATAGCACCAAAGTGATCGTTCCCAAATCTAACTGTCCCGATAAACTTTTTCACGAAGTTCTTGAGCCGTGAGCGATCTCCAGTCATATGTTTTGAGCAGCCTGAGTCCAAATACCACAGGACGATTTGTACGACCTGCATTTGAAACCAGACAACAATGGATAACTGAAAAATGTGGATCCCCACGTGCAATTGGGGTCCATTTGGTCAGCACACACATATTCAGGAACCACAGATTTCACAGATGCTACTATCTTTACTGTGGAGACAGAACTTGAGACAGGACAAGACCTAGATGGAAGGCATTGTGATTCTAAAGGCAAGATTCTACCAGTTGGTCTCCATTCCTTATTCTTCACAATTTTATGCATATTCATTTTAGGTAATGGTCTCTGTTTTCCTAAATTGAATTTCCTTCCAGTGGGTCTCCATTCCTTAACTTTTACAATTTTATGCTTATTCATTTTAGGTAACGTGCACTGTTTTCCTAAATTGAATTTCCTTCCAGTGGGTCTCCATTGATAGCCTATGCTAGCAAATGTTTTTCCTGTTGCTTTCCAAACCTTTTTGCATGCTTCAGTTATCCTACCATTCTTAACATGGGATGATGCAGAAGACATCAGAAAGGACACAACACAATCATCATGATTAGCAGAAATTAAACAATTGTCGCAAGTTTTACAGATAGCATTAGAATTCGAATTAATTACAGTACTTTTGATACTAGAATCAACACGATTCATCCTACTCATTGTAAACTTATTGTTCCTAGGTTGGGCTTCTACATTCTTCAAGTGATCATTCTTAGCTGGCGCAGTCATATCCTTTCTTTCATTTCCTCTAGACCTTGACCCGCTAGCTTGGGTGTCACTTTTTACTCCTGTAGAAGCATCGAAGGTAACATTAGTTTGTTTTTCTGTCACATGCCTTCCTGATAATGATGTGTTGGGTTCTGATGTTTTGGGTGGTAGGTCAAAGGCTACATACTTGTTCACAACATTGGATGATGATGCAACAAATCTATCTCTATGGCCTCTAAACTTAGGAATTGAGCCTATGGCATATTCTAAGTTTTCCTGAATCCTTTTCGTGAGTTTGCATGCATAGACAACTGCTTGATTAAGTGGCTTATCATTCCTATCCTCTTCAACTACCTCACGAAGTGTGTCAAGACCTTCTCTAAGATGATCTAGATATGTTTGATGGGCAAGGCTGTTATTTCTAAGCTTAAATGGAATACGCCCAACATCAACATCATACTTTTTACAATCAGTAGCCTTTGGTGTGTCACAATTACAAGTGGTGCATGGCATTTTACCTTTCACCCGAGCCTTAAGATTCTCAATTTCATTTGTCAAAGAGGTTATTTGATCATTATGATTGCTTCTTGTAACTTTAATAGAATCATATAACTCTTTGAAATGTTGTTTAACCTTTGAATTTTCTTCTCGATAACACTCATTTTCATAATGTAACTTATTTATGGTGTTTTGATATTGAAAATTCTGAGAATCTGAAGACGAAGGTTTATTGGTGCCATATACTTCACACTTGTTGGATTTCAATTGGGCAATTTGGGCCCTCAGCAGTCGAATCGTGTTCGTGTGAGCTTGAATTGTCTCATCTCGTTTGCTTAATTCAAAATAAGTATCAAACTCAGGAGCATCCGAGGATGTCTTGACATTTGATATTTTGCATTTTTCTTCTAAGTGTTGATGTTTGAGTTGCAAATTCAGATAATCAACTTCTAGTTTTGAAAAACGTTTAACCATGTTATCATGGTCATCATTTTGAATTTTTTCAAGCAATTTCAAATTCTCCCCCTCAAGCTCAACAACACGATTCTGGGTGACATTTAACGCAATAGCATACTCATTAAATTGACAAGCAGACAATGCAGAATCAGTGACAGTGTAAAATACATCTTGTGCAATACATTTAGCAATCAAGTTGTCATTAGTGATGAGTATGTTTTTTCTTTCAATCTCACGACTCTTAAGTTCTATTGCATATTCATTCACCTCATTTTCCATGTCTTTAAACACTACTTCCATTTCTTTTATTTCGGTTTTAAGGGCAGTTTGCAACCCTTCAAAATGTTCTTTAAGTAGTTTAAAGAATGGCATGACCTCAGTTAAGTAACACCTTTTTGCATGTTCAAAACACCTTTCCCCCTCAGTAATGCCGGTTGGTGTGATTCTCTTCTTACATGTTTTATCAAAATCAGCAAACAGTTGCCAAAGCACATATAAGCTAATAAAGGTTTTGCATTCAGTGGGAAGAGACAAAGGCACCAGATTCCTAGGTGTATTGGGAGGATACACCGTTATGGACGCAACTTTTCGAATGAGGGGGGTGTTAGCCTTAAGTTTATCTTCCTTAAGTTTTTCACTATCTTGTTTCCAAAATATCTGTTCAGGTGTTAACTTCTTTTGAGGAACAAACACAGTCAAACGATTTTCCTCATAATAATCATGGGGTTTGATAATTATTCGTCTGGCTATGCATTCGGGATCCCTCATTTTCTCATTCATTTTTTCCCTCGTTTTATCACTTAACTCATCCTCTTCATCAGTGTAGATATGCTCAGGTTGGTCATGAATAGGCTTAATCATCACATTACCATCATATAGGGCCGGTTGAAGTACTTGCATACCCTTAAGGATGGTTGACTTTGGTTCACCTATCATGATTTTACTATGCTTATCACTCAACTTTCTGTGCTTATGAATCATTTGAGCAGTTTGTATAGTTTGATTTTGTGTGTACAACTTATCTTCAAGCTTATTTTTTAGCGTCTTGAGTTTAGAGAAATCATTTAAAAGAGTTGTTTCTTTTTGTTTGAATTCTTGCTTAAGTGTTGTTACACACTTTTGTGCTTCCTGTTTCTGTTTGACAGACTGTTCTAGCTGACTTTTCAAAGAACTTAACTCTATTTTTAATGTTTCTTCTCGCACTCTAGACTCTTTAATAAGTGTACTCATTTGACCCTCTAATTTCTGCTCACGATCATTAAGTTCAAACTTAGCACGCTGTTCATACATAGCAACTTGTTCTTTATAGATGTTAAGTCTAGTGATCAAGTTATTATCAGGGACAGGCAATTGGTTCTCATGGTACACACAAGCATTATCTACATTACTCGCATTATCTAAGGCACATACATTACTCATAGCACACACATCATTATTGACAAAGGATTCACCATTTGGTACATCAGGCGAGTTGTTGCTATTCAAATACTGTTCATATGAGACAATATTGCTATTTTCCATATCAACATCACTTGAGTCAGAAACAACTGCTTGATGTACTTCTTCGGGAATCTGATGTCCCTCTACAATATTATATGTGTCATAAATTTTTAGTACCTCAGATATCACGGATGCATTAGAAGGATCAGCTTGACGAGATGAGGCCAGGGAAGACAAGTTAGCCATGAAGATTGTTTGAGCAGTAGGTTCATCATCCACATCAGAGTCAAAAGCATCACAGTCATCTGCCTTGAAGATGTTAGGATCATTAAGTGCTAGATCCTGAACAGGTTTCTCATCCACATCTTCATCAAAAGTATTTCCTCCATCTCCTGCCAAGAACAATAACTCTTCCTCATCCAATACAGCTCCATTTTCTTGAGCTTGCATTAACAGCATCTTGTCTTTGAAGTAATCTGAGTTCTGAGGACGTTTAGGTTGATTGCAGTTTCTAGCAATGTGTCCAAGCCCCCCACAATTATAACACTTGATCTGTTTCCCTTGCCCCTGATTGGCATTCCCTGCTCTATTCTGCACATAACCTCGACCCATGTTTCTACCAGCTCTCCCTTGCACATTCTGGACCACAATTTTCCCGTCCTCCACCATTGCTAGATTGCGTGGGTTGGAAGAATTCCTTAACTGATTGTTGGTCTGAGGGAGTGATGCTTGAAACTGTTGAACCAGTAGAGATACTTGATTGGTGAGGTTGTCAATTATTTTGTCGGTCTGAGAATAGCCTGAGTCAAGTTGTGAACTCATAGCAGGTACTTGTGAGTGAAGTTGGTGATAGCTTGGATTGGATGATGATTGGATTGTTGGTTGTACATTTGTCATGAAAGCCAGTGGGTCATTCGTAGTTGAAGGATTCAACTTTTCTCTCAGCACCCGATCATAGGCAGCATGCTTCTCATGTTGTTGCAGGTAAGCATACAGCTGTTCATAGTTAGTCTCCCTTAAACCTTTGTTGAGTTTGACGGCAGTAACAAATCTGTCCCATGCCGGAGTCATGTTGTTCACAAACTTTGAGTTAAGTTGGATATTGGGCATAGTCATTCTGATCATCCTCATATCATTCACCAACTTATGAAATCTCACATAGTAATCTGTGATATTTTCTCCTGGGTTCATTTTGAAATGCTCGAACTCATCATACAGCTGTGACTCACGATCTTCCTTTGTGAGTTCTGACCCTGCCAACAACATTTTAACGTTGTCCCACACAGCCTTGGCTTCAGTGTTAAAATTGATGAGCTTGTATACATCCTTTGGAAGACCTTGAATAACTATGTTGGAGGCTCTAATATCGGCATCATACCTCTTCTTTTCTTCTTCATTAAGATCATTGTAGTTTCTAGGTCTGTCGATGCCCCAAGTTACAGTACCATCTTCACCAGTTGTAACAACGTCTCTGGTGGTACCCATCTGATAAGGTCCTTCGTCAATTGACTTGAGAATGTTAACACCATTATCTTTTCCCAAGCAGTAAAGTCTAATTCGTTGTGCCCAAGACTCATAATCCGTCCTATCTAGCATAGGTGGACGAGTGTCAGATCCTGCTGCTTGAATATCATCTGATGATGTACTTGATGTGGTAGCCATAGTAACTACGGGATTTTACTGATCTTGTGATTTACCCGAGAAATCGAATCTTTCGCGGGAATTTCTAAAATCACCAAGACACAAACCGCCTAGACAAACCGCGTAGACACAAACCGCGTATGTGCCTAAGAGACAAACCGAGTTCACACAGGAGACACAAACCGCGTAGACACAAACCGCGTATGTGCCTAAGAGACAAACCGAGTTCACACAAAAGATACAAACCGCGTTGACACAAACCGCGTATGTGCCTAAGAGACAAACCGAGTTCACACCAAAGATACAAACCGCGTTGACACAAACCGCGTGTGCGCCAAAGAGACAAACCGAGTTCACACCAAAGATACAAACCGCGTTGACACAAACCGCGTATGCGCCAAAGAGACAAACCGAGTTCACACCGGATATACAAACCGCGTTGACACAAACCGCGTGTGCGCCTTAGAGACAAACCGAGTTCACACAGAAGATACAAACCGCGTACGCACCGTAGAGACAAACCGCGTTGGCACAAACTACCAAACCTGTCACTTTCAATGCAGTTTGTCCTTTTGCCTAAACTAGTAAAAAAGACAAACCGCGTAACCGATGTACCACAAACCGCGTTCAAGATCGTCCCAACTACACAAACCGCATTCAAGAACACTTCCACAAAAAACCCACGAATTGCTCCAAAATCACCACACGGTTCTTAGATCTGTGAATCCAAACACCAAATACCACTCTAATACTAATCTTAATCTAGAAAGTACAAAGTAAAACAACTTCTAATCACTAAACAAAGTACAAAATGAGATTTATGCTACAAAACAAACCGAATCCAAAAACACTAAAAACTACAAATCGAACCAACAAGAAAACCTCAAGAACTACACAAATCCGTGAATACCAACTCTCATGGACCTAACCATGGCTCTTGATACCAATTGTAGGGTATTCACAATGCATGAATCACTATTATGAGGCTTGTATGGATCGAATAAGTAAGATTTCTAGAGAGAAGTGGGAGCCTTTTAGAGAGAGAAAGAAACTAGAGTAATATTAGATTGAAAAGGTCCAACCCTTCCCATGTGTGGGAAGGGGTATATATACTACTACATAATATGTCCCTAGTGGACTGTGGAGCGAGCTGACAGTGGGTAAAGACCCGACCCACTCCACAATACTAATTAATAACTAAGCTACTAATAATATTACTAATAATCCTATGAGCTATGATGATCTAATAAGTACTCGGGGTGACCGAGTCTTCTGCTGAATATTCATATTCCTAACAAAATTGACATCCACCAGTTGTGGATTTTCTGTCTAGAGTTGCACCAGCATAGTCACTATCAGAATAAGCCACCAATTCAAACGATGATTCCCTTGGATACCAAAGACCCAACCTAGGTTGACCCTTAAGATATCTAAAGATTCTTTTGACTGCTGTTAGATGAGAGACTTTGGGATGTATTTGAAACCTTGCACATACACATACTGAGAACATGATATCTGGTCTTGATGATGTAAGGTACATCAAAGACCCAATCATTGATCTATAATTGTGCAAATCCACATCTTCTCCTTCAGCATCCTTGAGTAGCCCTTTTTCTGCATCCATTGGTGTACTTGCAACCTTAGAATCAGCAAACTGAAATTTCCTTAGGATCTCTGCTACATACTTATCTTGGCTGATAAATATGCCTTCTTTGGATTGTTTCACTTGGAGACCCAAAAAGAAAGTAAGTTCCCCCATGGAACTCATTTCAAACTTACTATGCATAAGTTTTTCAAATTCTACACACAAGTCTTGGTTTGTTGATCCAAAGATAATGTCATCAACATAAATCTGCACTAGCAAGAAGTCTTTCTTTGTTCTTTTGATGAACAAAGTTGGATCAATCCTGCCTCTTTGGAATCCACTTTCTAGTAGAAAACAAGCCAATGTTTCATACCATGCCCTAGGAGCTTGGTGTAGACCATAAAGAGCTTTGGTAACCTTATAAACCTTGTCTGGATATTCTGCATCAATGAAGCCTGGAGGTTGAGATGCATACACTGGTTCTTAAATTTCACCATATAAAAATGCACTCTTAACATCCATTTGATAGACAGTGAAGTCTATGAATGAAGCATAGGCCAAGAATAGCCTAATTGCTTCAAGTCTTGCAACTGGAGCAAAAACTTCTTCATAATCTACCCCTTCTTCTTGAGTATATCCTTGGGCTACCAATCTTGCTTTGTTTCTGATCACTATACCCCTTTCATCTTTCTTGTTTCTGAACACCCATTTGGTTCCAATTTCCCTATGACCTTTGGGCAAATCAACCAATATCAAAACCTTCTGAACCTTAAATTGGAGAAGCTCTTCTTGCATTGCTTCCACCCAACTTGCATCATCTAAAGCTTTGTTTATGTTTTTGGGTTCAGCCTAAGATAGAAAACATGAAAATAGGCATATGTTGGCAATATCATGATTCTTTTCTTCATAAATAGAGGAGATAAATCCTTCTTCTTCTGAAGTCAAGACTTGAGATAAACCAACTTGTGATCTTGTTCTAACACCAGAATCCAGGCTACCAATCACATCATCAGTTGAGTGATCTTTGAGGATTCTTGTGTTATGTGTTGTAGGAACTTCATAGGTAAATGGAAGATTGCCAATCCCCACTTCTTCTGGTAAAGAATCATCTATTTGAACATTCAATGGCTCAGCAGTATCAATTCTTGAACTAGCAGTACCATCTGGTGAACTAGCAGTACCATTGTCATTTGCACCACTTTCTTGATTCTCTTGATTCTGAGTTCCATGATCATCTTCAGTACCTTCATTTGTTGATTTTGAAGGTTCTTCTTGACTTGAAGATAGATCCAAACCTTTCCAAATTGGCATCCAGATGTAATCTTGATCTTTAGGAGTTTCAACATTATCTTCAAAACCTGCATCATCATTAGTATTTGTACCTGAAACAGGCACATAATTCATAGATTCTGAAAGCCTATCAATATCAAACATCCAATCTGGTCCAATTCCTTTCACATTTGTTAGTTTCTCTTGAAACTCTATGTGAAGATTCTCTTCCACTAGCCTAGTGCAAGTATTGTACACTCTATAGGCCTTACTCTGCAAGGAATACCCTATCAAATAGCCTTCATCAGCTTTTCCATCAAACTTGCCTAAATGATCTTTCGTATTGAGAATAGTGACATGACAACCAAAAGGTCTCATAAAATTTAAAGATGGTGTTCTACCAAAGAAAAGTTCATAAGGTGTCTTTCTATGAGGTTTTGTCACAAGAACCCTGTTTTGTACATAACAAGCAGTACCTACTGCTTCAGCCCAAAATGAAATAGGCAACTTAGAGTCTACTAACATAGTTCTAGCAG
The DNA here is from genome assembly GCA_021014915.2 of Artemisia tridentata subsp. tridentata. Classification (NCBI taxonomy): domain Eukaryota; kingdom Viridiplantae; phylum Streptophyta; class Magnoliopsida; order Asterales; family Asteraceae; genus Artemisia; species Artemisia tridentata. The sequence continues at coordinate 195,205,714 of CP139508.1, read as the reverse complement.
CCTCTATAAGTGTTCTATTCTTCCTTTCTGCTACTCCATTTTGCTGTGGGGTTCTAGCTACAATAAATTCTCTTTTTATCCCATTTTCCTTGCAAAAGTCATCCATAACCCTATTCTTGAACTCTGTCCCATTGTCACATCTGATGACTTTGACTTTCTTATCAGATTGGTTTTCTACCTCAGTGATATAAGATTTAAGAATCTCACTAGTTTCATGTTTAGATCTTAAAAAGAAAACCCAAGAAAATCTGCTATAATCATCAGTAACAACAAGACAATATCTTTTACCATTCAAGCTACACATATTAGTAGGACCAAAAAGATCCATATGAAGCATGTATAAAGCCTGAGAAATAGAGTTTTGGGACTTGGGCTTACAAGAAGCTCTATGTTGTTTGCCTTTTAGACAATCAACACAGGTTTGGTCATTTTGGAAAATCTTTTTGGGTAAACCTCTTACCAAATCATATTTTGCAATAGTGTTGATTGTTTTAAAGTTTACATGACCAAGCCTTCTATGCCAAAGCATAGATTCATCCAATGAGGCTTTTGCTACCAAACAAGTTAGACTCTCCTTAGGATCAATGTTCTTTAAATCAACACTGTACATATTGTTCCTTTTTGGGATTTTAAGAAGGATCTGACTTTCATCAGGCATTTTAAAATCAGAAGAAAGAACCATACATTCATTGTCAGTAAATAGAACATTGTTCTTTTTGTCACACATTTGTGAGACACTAAGGAGATTAAACTGAAGTTCTTTCACAAAATACACATTTTCAAAATCTAGTTTACTGGTTTTGATAGTACCTTTACCAGTGATCTTTCCTTTTATTCCTCCCCCAAAGGTAACATATCCTCCATCAACTGTTTTGAAGTCTGAGAGAAAAGACATGTTGCCTGTCATGTGCCTTGAACATCCACTATCCACATATCCTTGATCACCAATATCAGATGAATGTTCCTGCACATGAATAAACATATTAGTTTCCTTGGGGTACCCAAGCCATGACAGACTTGGGTTTGCCTCTTGCATCAATGAAATCAAACCTTTTCAGGATTGTTGATGCACCTTTTGATTGGATTGGTTTCCAGATCCAACATGCTGAGGACTTAACAGCATTTTCCCTTTTTATCCATTTTGTGGTCTTTGGTCTATCAGTACCAATTTTGGCAGTACCATTTGGTCTAGTAGGACCTTTTGGTCTAGCAGGACCTTTGGTTTTTGTTTTCCAAATTTGTCTTTTGACTACAGATTTCTTTTGAATAGGACTATTCACAACTTTTGGTACATATTTGAAAGTGTTTCTTGTACCCTTATCAGTTGGTTTTGTAATAACAGGCTTATTTTGTCCAACAGTATGTTTAACTTTTGTGGTGTTAGACTTAACAAAACATTTTCTAGGGTGAGTAACATTTGTTTTAGACTTTGATTTACTCCCAGAAACCCAATTATTACAATAAGCATGAAGATGATTAAAGCTACCACAGTAATAACAAGCCTTATTGTACATAACAAAGTCATCACCTAGTTGTTGTGACTTAAGGTTGTTCCAATTTCTTTGGCTTCCTCTGGGTTTGTTATTACATTTTTCACAACTTTCAACTGTTTTCAAAACAGCTTTAGCCTTAGCTTTAATTTCTACTCTTTTAGGACTGATTGGTCCTACTTTGTTTCCTTTGATGGAAACAGTCTCATCTTCATCATCATCAGATACCCAATCTTCAATGATTAGAATATCTGGTTTCTTATCAGTGAGTACCTTAGAGAGTGAGGCAATCTTAGCACTCTCAGAAGGTTCACTTTTCTCTACAGGTTTAGCCAATGGTTTGTTAATGATTTCATGTAAACCTGATTCAGCAAGATCTGATCTTGGGGGACAAGGAATTCCTCTATAAGGAGGTGGACATTTATTGTATCCAATCCCAGATTTGATTCTTTTATTCATCTGATTCTCAACTATGCTTCTGGTGCAATCAGAAGCAATTACCAATTTCGTAACAGTCAGTTGAATATTATCTCTAGCCAATGTCACTTTAGTACACTCAGTTCTTAACATTTCTATTTCTGAATCTTTCAAAAATATTTGTCTATTAAGAATAGCTTTTGCATCAGAAAAGGTAAGTTCATTTTCTCTAAAGTGAATGATTTGTTTTTCAAGTTTGGCCATACCACACTTATAATCGACTAAGTTTTGATGTGTTTTTCTATGTTCTAATGTCAATTCATTATAACATTTTCTTAAAGTTTGCAATTCTTTAAAAACTTCACAATTATTAGAACATTTGGTAGTTTGTACCTCAGGAGTGGAGAATGCCATCAAAGCCATTTCATCTGAAGTTGACTCTTCTTCACCCATAAAACTCCAATCAAAACCCATGCCATCAATAGCAACCATTGCTTTGGGCTCAATGATTTCAACTGCCTTACTCTTGCTCTCAAAGCTTCCTTTCTTCTCAAAGCTTCCTTTATTCCTGTTGTCAAACCCTCTACCCTTGTCATCCTGCTTCTTAGGTCTTCTATACTCTCTAGAGTAGTGACCCTTCATGTGGCAGTTGTAACACTCCACCTTGGACTTATCATACCCAGCAGGCTCATTACCATCTATGGTAATCTTCTTACCAGTCCTCATCAACAACTTCTTAGCCCTTATGCTCAGAAGTGAAAGTTGCCACTTTATGTCCATCTCTTCAAGATCATCAGGATGAATCTCTTGAAGATCTTCAAAAGTTAGTATGGACCCATTATGTTGTGATGTAAGGAAGGCACACCCAATTGTTTCATCTAGAATGGTTTTGGTACTGCTGGAAGTACTGGCAGTACCAAATTTTGTGTTGGCAGTACCTTCTTCTCTGCCATCTTTTTCTTCATCAACAACCTTTGAGGTGCTTGGAGATGAAACAAAAGCCATGTTTCCTGAGCTTGAACCAGTGGTCTTCTTCACTTCATGCTCTACTATTTTGAAATTGTTGTAGAGATCATTAAGACTCATCTGATCAATATCTGGTTTGTTTTTCCAGACAATGACATGCATGGACCATTCTGTGGGTAAACTCCTAAGAAATTTGGAGTTTAGGTCTTCTTGAGTTATCATCACTTCATGGATGGCTAACTGGCTTGAAAGCTTTTGAAGTCTATTGAACATACTGTCCAAAGACTCATTTGTTGTGGCTGTAAAGTTTTCAAACTGCTGTTTGAGTAGTGTTTTCTGAGTTTTCTTGGTAGCATCATTACCACCAAATCTAGCCACAATAGCTTCAAAAAGGGTTTTAGCATCTTTGTATTTGTTAAAGATCAAAAGCTGATCATTTGGAATAGTCATCAGTAACATACTCCTGGCTTTTAGATCATTTCGCTTCTGAATTCTTTCTTCTGCACTTGATGGGTGTGTTTGTATTTGTGTTACAAGTGCATCGTTTACTGTGGTAGTGGTGATTGAGGGTTTAAATGAGTTGCCTTCTTCAATGATCTCCCAAAGTGCATAGTCTTGCACTTGAAAGTATTGTTCTACCCTTAGTCGCCACATATCAAACTCATTTTGCTTGAGTAATGGAAGTTTAGCTGCAACATTTGTTTGAATATGTTCAACATCCATTGTTCTTTTAAATTTGTAAATATCAGCCTAGCTCTGATACCACTTGTGGAAAGGGATTGCGCAAACACTTGGGATGTGAATCTTAGTAACGTGTTTGGGATATTTATGTATGAATGTGTTTAGCATGCGGAATCTACTACAACACACTTAAAAGAACACAAAGGTGGTGAGTTATGTAAACGTAAGTTTGTAATGAACAAGGAACACAACTTTAGTTAACACAAAATGATTCAATATTATTGATGAAATAATACGGATAATCTAATTATCACCGGGATTACAAAGTAATCTTGAATCTTAGATTGTAAAAGGATTTGTGAAATGAGTAACTAAGTTACTTGAGGGATTGTTCGGTTATGGTTATTAGTTGAAGAGATGCATGCACGAAGGTGTGACTAAGAGAACCTTTTATAGTATAAGGTACCCTTATTACAAGTTGTCAAGTGGTTTAATATAATAAGATACTTTGACTATTCTAGCCTACAATTAAATACAACTACCAATGTAACAACTCTGTAATATTCTTATGTATACCACAGAAGACTAAACTACTTCTACATAACGTATAACAATGTACAAAGACTAATAATTCAACTAAATATCTATTACAAAATATCTATCAACTTGACATAAAGGTTGGCAGGACTTTTATCAACTAGCAGTACCTTCTACCCAGAAGGTACTGTTAGTACATCTTCATACTCTTCAAAATCAACTAGCAGGCTCTTTGACATAACTGGCAGGCTCTTTGACTTGAACATTTTATTCCCAACATGAACATATGGCAAGAATTGTTTTTGAAAAATTTCTCGCTTTTCTTTTTCATAGGAAGAAAAAAAAATAGAAACTGTTATCTCAGAATTTTGTTCAATTGCTTGTTCCAAAAATTTTATGTCTTCCATAAACGTATTAAAATATTTAAGTACAAGACATTGTTTTGGTAATGGTGCAATTACACCTGAATTGGGTAAACGACCATTTACTTGTGCCACTGGTTTGACATGACCAACCTCAGAAGAAGATTCATTCATTTGCATTAAAAACCATGATTGTTCTGTTTTATTTTGTTGAGGAACAAAGGTGTTGGTAATATGAGGTACTTTTGAGTAATCAAATGGTTTATTAAACTTGATATTGCTCATTTTAGATCGACTCTCTTCTTCCTGTTCCATTTCTTCTTCACAATTATGAACAACAACACGCATAATAGAGTCATCAAAAAGATGTTCTGCACTATACAACTTTGGATTTTCCTTGAGTGCTTTATGTAAGAAACGTGGTTTGTATCCCCAATCGCAAAGCCATATCCTTGGGGATTTTGCTTTAGAGTAAATTTCTAAATTGTTATTACTGAGTCACCAGTTTTATAAACAACTTTTTGAAACTCTTTTAGTTTACATTCCAACTCTACGATTTCCTCAAGATAGGAATCAATCTGTTTCCTTGATATTTGTTTGTGTTCAGAAAAATTATCTTGACAAGTTGACAACTCTGTTTTTGTTTTTCAAAGTTCAGAGTGTAGGTGTTCAACCTGTTGTTTGAAATCTAATTTTTCTTGTTCCATTTGAGAACTCAAGTCATTTTTGGAAATAGTTAATTCACGTATCTGATGTTCTATCTCCAGTTCTTTCACATAAGATTTCTGGAATGCAACTTCAAAAAAAAATTCGCGTTTTTGTTTTGTTTCATAGTTTGAAAGTTGTATTTTATAGCACTCAAGATCCTTAGTTAATAATGCAACTTTTTCTTTTAAGTTTCTATTTATCTCATTGCATTTATCAATTTGGGATTTTTGTGAGTCCAACTGGGTTTGGGTGGTCAATAGCAAGGTCATGAGTTCTGGATCTGGACCAAGCAAAAGATCATCTTGTTCAAGTTGATCATTATTATCATCATCAAGTGGATCATCAAATGTAACAACCGGGTTAATTTGATCTTCATCAAATGTAACAACTGTGTTCACTTGTTCATCTTCTCGAGGAGATAAGAATGAATCATCTTCAACAATGTGCTCTTCGGCTGATGCAGATGCAGATGGTGATACTATTATATGTATTAGACATGCTGAATCAGGTACCTGAGACAGACCGTCAGTATCATATACTGGGTCTGTTTCACTCATGTACATTTCTTGCATGTTGGCCATCAACATCACGGCTGCATTAGCTTCCAAGTCATCCATATGATCATCAGAGTATGCACTTTCCATGAAGTTGTTCTCTTTTTCAGTAAGAGTGCCCCAAGATTCATCCTTAAGAGCAAGAAGTAGTGCTAGCTTGTGGTACTCGCTGCCTCTTGTTCTTGGTTTGGGGCATGCACTAGCCAAATGAACCTTTCCATTACAGTTGTAACATCTGACCATTGTATTTCCAATCCCTTGATTCCAGGTTTCAATAATCTCAGCCCTTCTTTGTGGAGTACCAGCACTGTTCCTACTGCCACCTGCTGCATTAAACCTCTGACCAGTTCCTAAGTTTCCCATCTAACCACCCGATTCATTTCTTCCATAAGCTCTGTTCTGAATCTCAACTCTTCCATTTTGAACAACAGCTTGATTACGAGTGTTGGATGAAGTACGAAGACGGTTGTTGGATTTGTTGGAGAACTTGCTGAAAGCACGAGCAATTAATGCAAATCCTTCATTCAATGAATTGAATGCATCATCTTCATCACTATTGGCATTAGAGTAAAGCATGGTATCCGTGTTGTCATAAGGAACAAGTTGATTGTCAGTTGATTTTGGTGTAGGTTCATATGGAATGAGTAAATTCGATGAGGTTTGTTGAGGATAAGCAAAGTTTTGTTGTTGTTGAACAAAAGCCTGGTTTGATTGTGGAGCAAAGTGAGATTGAGCTATCAATGCTAGTGAGTTTGGAGTTGTTGATGGTGAATAACTACCACGAGCAGCTCTATCTTTGTCAACTTCTGACTGATGATGCTTCAAATAATCATACAACAACCCATAAGATGCGTTGTGTAGATTCTTTGCTTGATGAACAAAGGTGACATATTTCTGCCAGTCAGGACCAACACAACTGAGGAACTTTGTGTTTACTGCAATCCTGGGTAGAATAATGTTGTGTCTGTCCAAGTCATTTATGATGTTGGTGAACCTATGGTAATAAGACTCTAGTGATTCTCCTGCTTCAATCATGAACATTGTGTATTCAAGATAGAGTTTTGATTCCATATCTTCTTGGTTCAATTCAGTGCCTTCCATGAGAAGATGAACGTGTTCCCACATGTCCTTAGTAGTCTTCTGTGCATCAATACTTCTGAAGATTGGATTAGGAATTCCTTGAAGGATGTAAGACATTGCAAGTTCATTGGCTTCTTTATTAAGTGCTTGTTCTGCGCTAAGCTGAGCATCAAGAATAGGGGTCACAATTGCTTCTCTTGGAGGAATTTCATTTGGATCTCCAGGAACCGTTATAGTTGGCACTTGGAATGGTCCTTCAATGATGACCTTTTTCATGTATTTTCCATGCAGTTTCTTGAGTTCAATGAACCATAAAAATCAACTTGCCCATTGCACATAGTAACCCGGAGTGAGCATAGGAGGTGTGTCTAAGGATCCAGCCTCATGTCTTGATTGTTGACTACTTATTGCTTCACACATCTGATCAAACCAGTGTGGTTGTTTTGCTGGAAGTGGGTAGGATTGCATTGGTTGTTGTGGATATATTTGTTGTTGAGGGACTTGTTGTTGAGGGAAAAATTGATGTTGTTGCATAAAGAGTTGTTGTTGAGGATATTGTAGTTGTTGAGGATATTGTTGTTGCTGATGATACTGCTGTTGTTGATTGCAGAAGTAGTTGTAGTTTGGTGGTTGAGACATTCTTGTAGTAGTAACCTGTGTACTTGTGGATCTTGTATACAATTGAGAAGTGTGTTATGAGTTATAAAGTTTGGTTTTGGATAAGTGTGAATTTAGATGTTTTACTGTTCAATTCCGATAAAACACTGTTCACATTCAATTCCGACGAAACACTGTTCACAGTTGCCAATTGCGACGAGGTCACTGAATTGCGACGGATTATCTGAATTTCGATGAAATTTCCAATTCCGATGGATTTATCCAATTCCGACAAAAGTAGCTGAATTCCGATGAACTAGTCAATTTCGATGGATCTTGGGAATTGCGATGGACTTTGCAATTGCGACAGAATTTTTCGATTCCGATAGCTTATCTGAATTGCGATAGAACCTGGCAATTTCGATAACGTATCTGAATTTCAATTCCGATAATTTTCTCACTTCCTTATACAAGATAAGAGATTTTCCTCAAAGTCGAAGTATTTTCACAAGCTTGTACCAGCAAGGAATCTACTGAGTAACAATTCCGATAAGCCTTAATTTTTCAAATTCCGATAAACCCTAATTGCTCCAATTCCGATAAACCCTAATAACCAATTTCAATAAACCCTCGAAACAAATTCTGACAAACCCTTTTCTTCAATTCTGATAGAAACACAGATCAAACAAAACACTTTTTACCGATCAAAAACGATGTTTAAACTGAATTTCTTTGGATCAAAACGTTTAAAAACACTTAAAGAATAAGAAAGTTTCAAGCTTTAATGTTTTAAACGAAATTTGTGGAATTTTGATGAGATGCAACTATGAAAAACCGAATGTAAAACTAGTGATATTCGATAAAAATCAAACCTTTTGACTCAAAATTAAACTTCTAATCACTATAATGATCTTAACACTTTACAAGTGTGAAGAGAAAGTGATAGAAATGAGATTTTTGTCACAAATCAACTACAAAACCAAACGTACACTAAATATAAGCTACGAACTAACGAATAACACACAACTTAACTATCTTCTAGCGAATGATACCACTTGTTAGGTCCTAGATTAAGTGTAACACAAGTAATAACACACGATATAGATGAGAGAATAAGAGAATAAGAAGAAGAGAATGGCGGATTCTATTTCACACGAAAGACTAGCAAAGCTTCGGTACAAATGTGAATAAAACCAACAAACATAAGTGTTGCATACAATGGGTATTTATAGGCAAGCATTTAGGGCAACACTTGGCCTTAATTCTTCTAGAAACTTAACACAAACTCACGGCCCATGGGGCTCCTAATAGGGCCGTGAGACTAGAAACAAACTTAAAGCCCTATGTAACCTTACAACATGACCATTACTTGATTACAAATAAAATGTGTTCCCTCCAGTTTCAATGGCTTAAGTTGTTTTCGTTGTTTTGGTGGTTTAAGTTTTTCGGTTCTTGGTAAGATTATTTAAGATATGATGTTTAGATGCTTATATCTTTTAGGAACTGGTGTTTGTGATCCATGTTCTTTATATCATTTTCGGTTCTTGGACGAGATCTGTAATGATCTATGATATTTAGTTTTTGTTGTTTTTGTTTCGGTGGTTTTTGATATCTGCTAAGTTGCCCGGATTTGACAACTTTTTGGTAGATCTATTTAGACTCTTTTGCTAGATCTTTCAAGTTGTTTGTTTTTATGTGTTGTATTTTTTGAAGCCAATGGTATTTTTTGAGGCTGATTGTGAGCTACGGGGCATGTTTGAGGCTCGGCTTTTGGTTATTTTTTGTGTTTCGATGGTTTTGATAGGTGTTACGGGGTAGAAGTTTTTGTTGTTCTGCTTGTATTGTTGTTCATGTTACCATTGACTAAGTGGCCGCCACCATGACTGGTGTTAGTGGTGGCAATGATGGTTGAATCTGTTGGGGCTGCGTGTTTAGCCTATGTGTTTTATTACCATCTTCTTGAACCACTATGTGTTTGAAGTTATGGTTTATAGTGGTTGTCTGATTGTAAATCTGATCTTGGATGCTTTACTATTTGCCACTTTTTGTTAAATTGTTTATTTGTTTGGCTATGATAATCCGGCAAAAATTTGGTAAAAAGTTATCAAATCGTGTTCGAAATTTGAAAGCTCAATTTGAAATCACTTTAATTGGGGGACGAAAGATTTTAGACTACTTTAAAATTTGAGATCCTCCATACTGATGTAAACAAGCCTACGCCTACAATATCAGTCAAAAGAAAGATTTTGAAAAGACCAACTGAGTGTGAGTGTGACTTATCAAAGATTAGTAACTTGAAAACCGGGAAACAAAGTTGTAAGGCTGGTCACAGTGGTGACCCAGGTCATCCTCTGCCACATCAGCTTTCTCTCTCCAGTGACCAGACATGACCCATGTGCCAAAGTCGATGACCGATTTTTTATTTTTTTTTTAATTCAAATATTTTAAACAACAAATTTAAAATTTATTAAAAATAAAAATATTACAATACTAAATTATTAAACATTACAATACTTATTAAAAACTTACATTAGTCATCTAAGTTGTAACGTTCATTGATTCCTGCCTTAAGCTGCATAAGTTCTTGTAGTTGTCGTGGGGGCAAACTTTGGTCAATTGCTGAATTGTAGAAAATCAAGTCTTGCCCCCGTTTTGTGGTGCTCAAGATTTCCACTTGCTTTCGTTGGAGGTCAATTTTCTCTTGTTTCATTGCTAGCTCTTTTTCCTTCAACTTCAAGTACGACTCTTCCATGTCCTTATTTTTCCCCAGTTTTGACGACTTGAACTTGAAAAATGTCTTGGCTAGCAAATTTGTCCATGATGATGGTGGATCACGAGAGGAGGAGGATAATTTCTTCCCGGCTACGTCACGACCTTGTGTTCGTGATTCTCTAGTCTCTTCCTCATCATCAGAATCATCCACGTCTTGGAAATTCAAAGGACCTTGTGTTGACCCCGAGGTAGTTGTAGAACCCTTTGTTTTCTTCCAACTATTCGATCTGAAAGCAGGCACCTCCTTCTTCCAAGCATCATGATGCCTCAAAATTTTCCAACAATCCTCCAAATTAAAATCATGATCGTAAATCACACGGTATACTCTAAGAGCTTTTTCTTTATCGTCTGTATCATTCTCACCACTTCTATGATTATCCTTGATATTATCCATAATTGCACAAAAATTCCCAAACCTACTACGAATCTTATTCTTCCATTTGGTCGTGATCGAGTCGTACGTTCTTTGTGAACCAGTTTCCTTTTCAAAGTACACTATCACCTCCTCCCAAAAGCGGTGCCTGTTTATAGCGTTTCCTATCTCGGAATTTTCCAAAATATAAATCCAAGCTCTACAAAGCACGATCTCTTCCGCCTATATCCATGGTTCGTTCTTTTTGTCCGGTTCGGGCTTTTTGCCTTTGTCCTTCGCCTTTGTAGCACGTCGCGAAGGCTTATTTGGTTTGATGGGTGACGTCTCTTCGACATCTTCATCGTCTTCAACAGGCATGGAATTGTGGTACGAACCGTGACCCGAACCTTGCCCCATCGAAGCATCTTGACTCGGATAGTTTTGGGTCAAGTATTGTTGAGTCGGATAGTCTGTCATATAATCCTTCAAATCCATTTCAAGATTAGCACTACGAAGCGGGGAATAATCTTGATACGGTTGAGAAGAATGCAAGAAATCCATGTTAGGACGATACGACGACCCACTTGGTTCTTGGTGATAATCCATATTAGGACGAGATGGATTGACATATGGACGATTAACGTAAAACGAGTTTTGATTTTGATTCGGTTGTGGTAGTCGTGAGGTATATTCAAAAGCGGGGGCACAAAAGAGAATACCCCAATTTTGTGGTGGTGTTATGCCGGTTAATTTGAAGTTGTTTTCTGGCGAGAAATTCAAATTCGGGGCATTTTGGGGTAGTCGGGATTGTCGGTCTTTTGATGTGGGAGTTTTTTTTTTTTTTTTTTTTTTTTGACATGGTGAATATGGATGAGAAGTTGTTTGAATTGTGTTTGAAATTGTGTGTTTAGAAGTGTGTTTGAGGTTGGTATTTATAAGGTTGTAAAGTGGTAAAGTTTTTTAAATTTTTTTTTTTTTTTAAATATTCAAACGGTAATATTTTTTTGGATTGTTGTAATATGCAAAGTCGGTCAAAAATTATACCGATTGTTTTTTTTTTTCCTTCCTCGACCGATATGTGACCCACTCACCACATAGGCAATGACCAATTTCAATATCAGTCGACCTATAAGCTTGACCGATTTTTTCAGACCTAGTGTGCCCAGCCTAAAAGAACGGACAACCGGGGGAAGACACACAAAATAAGAAAAGCTTTTTGAGAAATCTACCTTTTAAGTTCCAACTTTGATGTAGAATTGGCTTTAGACACAGTGAGATAATATATTTTGAATTTTTCTAGTTATTGTTATTTAGAAAACTAGGACAAAAACTGATAGGCATGAGAACTTGGAAAAGACTTGGTGCTAAATGGATGTTAGAAATACGAGGACAAAATAAAATTCAGTTATGTATAATCTTTTCCTACATTTCGGCTATGTTTGGCGCGGAGCTTTTTGGAGTTTTGTGGGGCGATGAGCGGTGAGCAATGAGCTTTTCAATTTTTATTGTTCGTTTGGCAAAGGAGCGGTGAGCTTTGCTATTTTTTAGGAATGCTCATTTTTCTAATGCTTCTTTAAGAAGCTGTGAGCAGTGAGCTGTGAGTTGTGGCTACTGCCCACAGCTACTGCTCACAGCTTACTACTCAAAGCTCACTGCTACTTTTACCAAACACACCCTTCATGCTAATAACCATTATGTTAAGTTCAAAAAAAAAAAAAAAAAAAAAAAAAAAAAAAAAAAAAAAAAAAAAAACATGTTTGCTTTACCTTTAACTTATTACAAAAACTTAATTACAAGTATGTTAAGATTTAATTATAGCAACTAATTTTAGCTTAAAAGACTTCTTGATTCGGTTTTGATTTGGATGCTATTCACTGGTTTACATTTCCAACTATCAAACAATAAATATCGTTTTATTTGAAAGTAGGCTTTTCATTTGGATAGTAAATAGGACAACATGTGAGATTTGGTATGAAAATAGTATTAAGTATTCTGAAAAATGACATAAAAAAAGAGATATGGCCGACTCTAATGTGATAATGATGAAAACGTGTCACTTATTAAAGATCATATTTGTTTGAGTAAACACCTTTTATAACAAAAGAATAAGATTAGTTTATCAAACACATTCATCTATGTAATTTTTACAGTCGAGAAATCCGTTTATCACTAAATATTCGTCATCGCTCCTAAGCACGGGTACCACGCTAAACGTTGTCGCCACTATTCAACTATGCCATAGAAGAACATGCCATAAGAGGAGCGATTCCTCGAAAAGGATACCCGAGCAATAAAAGTACAATTTTTCAAAAAAAAATCATTCGCCTGGTAGTTTTGTCGAAAACTAGAAACCGCTGCCGCTAGGCGCAGGTATTCGGCTAGTTAATGACTCATTCAAAATAGAATAAGAATAAATTAAATTACTTAGAAATGTGTGTCAACTTTAGTACTATTTTCAACTTACTTTTCCGTTTTTACCTTTAATACACTTAACTTTCTCATTATCCAGTTAAGTTGTTTAATTGAGTTAAAATATTGAATCAAATTCGTTTTTAATAAACTTAACTTTCTCATTGTTCAGTTAAGTTGTTTAATTAAGTTAAAATATTGAATCAAATTCGTTTATTTATACAATTTGGCTTTAGGATAAGAGAATACAAGACATTTTGTTTCTTATGTAGATCTTCATTTCTGATTATTTTCTAACAAAAATTTAAACCAAAGCCCCGTGCATGCACGGGGATCTAAAGCTATATTTACACTAAGAATGTAGATTATAATAAAGAAACTAATTCTTAATGAGATAATGAAACTTCTTCATTATCCCTAAGTCGAGTCCTTTATGAGTAAATCTTGAAAATTCATTCTAAAATAGCTAGGCTATACTTTTGTATCATCCTCTGTTGATGTCGACCTTTGCTTTAGTTGCATGTTTTTCAAAATAAGCTTGAACCAAGAGGAAAAAAAAACTTGTTTGTTCATCCCATCAGTTTAAGATTATTTACAAAAAAAATGGGATTATGGTAAAATAAAATGACTAATATTTTTCTTAACAATCTCAACTTACTTGATGATTTTAAACAATGAAGGTTCTAAAATGCACGTTATGGTTGCGCTAAGGAGCGAGGCGTGACCTTCACGTTACACAATAGACCAAGACGTCGTCTTTAGGCGTAGCATGAAAAAGGCGTGATAAGACACGCTAAGGCGTGATGCCTTTTTTGAATTTAACTCCGATGAAAACGGTTTTTTAATGAAATAAAAAAGATTACATGCAAGGATAATTTCTTGACTTGATTCTTTATGTATAACACTTTTTATAAACTCGATATATGTGAAATATGATATAGAGTTAGGATCATATGAGAAGAAAAAATTAAAATGAGAATGGTGAGAAGAAACCACAACCACACATTTTAGATGGACTTACAAAAATAGACGCATCTCCCCTTAAAATTATCTCTCTTATTTAAAATATATGGCTAAAAAATCTTCTCCTTCTTGATATAATATATAAATCTATAATTATTTTCATATTTTGTGCCGTTTCAAGTTACGTCTTAGAAAACGCTATGATTTACCATAGCTTCTAAGGCGTGAGGCTTGGCCATACCACCATGACATGCATCACGCTATTTATAACCTTGATTACAACTATGCGGTCGATTATGTTCATGATGCTGATGGGAATATAAAGATCAAAAATTGTTATTGTGGTTCTTAAGAATGTATGAGGGGATTCTTCGATACACTAAATAGGATATTAGTCCTTTACAACGAGTGTATGTGATATATTGAGTTAATATGATTAAGTATGCGGAATCTACTTAACCACACTTAGAAGGTTATTTTGATATGGAAATGTAACAATTATGTTTGTTATAGAACAATGAACAAAGAAAGTTTATCACCAAACGATTCAATATTATTCAAGATAATACGAGTGATCTTTACTATCACTAGGGTTACAAAACCTTGAATCTTAATGTTTCTATGACTTGAGATATATTTGTGTTTGTTCTATGTTCTTAACAGTTATGATCTAATTCATGCACATATAAAAGTCACACATATATCAAGGCTAAGATCTTTCTTTTATAGCACAAGAAAGATCTTTACAAAGTTGATAAGACAAGTTGAACACATGCAAAACTTATCTTATGTATGTCTTTAACTAAGATACAACATGTATCTGAATATACAACTTGTTACTGAACACTTTGTCTAAAAGTATTATCTACCGTGTATTGTTGACTTAAATACACATAATATCTTTGTATACTTATCTACTCAGCAGCAGAATACTTCGATAGTTATCCACTTAGCAGTAGAAAGTTCTTCATCAGCAGCAGAATCATTCAGCAGTAGAATGTTTAACGCTAGCAGCAGAATCAAATGCTCTAGCAGTAGAATGATACTTAAGAGTATTTCTTGAGCAGAACCCGATATTAATCTTCCTGAATATTTAATTCCCAACAATCCTCCCCTAAACAAGTAAATCCTTTTCAACATGTTTCTTCTGAATTAAATCATGATTGTGAGGATCTTGCAAACATTTCATAGTCAGATTCTTGATCTGAGCTTTTCTTTGTTCTTCAAGATTAACTATCTTTCTGTCTAACTCATCTGCTTTCTGTGAACCTTTTTCTGCAATAACATCATCTTTCTTTGAATTGAAAACAAACAATACCTTGAATAAAAGATTATGCAATTTCCTTGGATGGAGGAATTATAAGAGGCAATGATGCTGTATATCTTGGATGCTTGTTTCAACAAGTGAAATCATCTATCAGCATGCCTTTGGAATGCTTTATCCCTTCTGAATATATAAAATACTCCAGAATCTTGTTCATGAAGAAGAGATTATCAGCTCTATTCTTGTCATTTTCAACCTCTATGTCATCATCTTGTATGCTCTTGTCTTTTCCTCCCTTTCATTGGTTAATCTTCCTTCTTTGGGTTTATTTCCTCCCCTGAGATATTTCCTCCCCTGGATTGCAAATAACATTTCCTCCCCTATTTGAAAGATCTCTCACAATGTACCAAAATATTTTACTCCCCATCATCTGATCTATCAATTAGAACTTGTTATCAGACAATGTTGTACATGTAGCCATCAATTCCTTAAGAGTTTAATTTGCTGCCCTCATCACTTCTAGGTGTGTTAACTCCTATGAGAGGTGATTCATGGGGCATTGACTCATTATCCATCAGTGGATGGTTTTATTGAGTCCCTTTGAAAATCCTTTTTAAGAAACTTTTGACTTAGCAGTATGTTCATGATTTTATTATAGAAAAATCATACTGCTTACAACCATTTTAAAGGGATTAAGTGTATAACAGACACTTAATCTAAAATTCGGTTTAAAGCAACCTCTGGTTGTGTGAGAACCAATGTTTTTCAGTTATAAATAACTGCCTGTGTAAAGATAAACCTATTCAAAAGGCTTTCTTGACAGGGTTTTCAGCTCATAGCAATTGTTGCCTCTAACACAAGTGTTAGATTCACTTTTACTAGCTGTTCTTTCTATCAGATGTCCTTAGACTTGCTCATTATACATAAAAATATAAAATGATAGAAAGTGAGTTGTATCAGTTACTTTCTAATCAACTAAGTGATCAATTCAATGTGAAATTTCATAAGCAGGTTTCAAGAAAGAAGTTTTAAGGAGGTGTAAATTCCCAAACTCTTTCGATCATGAACCTATTATTTCAGCAACTGTATTATCATTCTGCTGCTTCTAATTCACTTGAAACTTCTCTTTTTGTTCAATGTTCATACCTGAAAATGTTAGTCCAAAACCAAGAAACAAAATGCAAAGCATATGTCTTATAGCAGTATCGTATTATATAACAAATAGAACACAAATTTGTACCAAAGCACAAACTTTTTACTAACAGTAGTATTTTATAAATCCAGCAGCACAATCAAAAATTTATATACAAAAACCACACAGATTAAAAAGTTTAAGGATTAAGCATTCCAATACTTGCTACCAAGTATTGAAACCTTCCAACATCAAAAGCTTTAGTGAGAAGATCTGCAAAGTTGTGTTCAGAATCAATTTTGAAAACTTGAATCAACTTTTTCTCATTGCAATCTCTAATAAAATGATGTCTTATTTCAATGTGTTTGGGATTACTTATTTTTTGTATTTGACTGCTTATCTACTTATCGAAATATACAGGTTGGCAATTACTATCATCTTATTTAAATGCGTGCAAGTATCTTTTGTACCCTCTTTTGGACAATCTCTATATATGCTTTTGAGCCATACATATTTTGGACCATTTTGCTCCATATGTTGCTCCATATTTGCATCTGATGTAAGTTTCTTATTTTCATAAACCTGAATTGGATCCCGTATAAGCGTCGTTTTCATTCTTCTAATAAGTTATCTGCAATTTGTGTATTTCTGCCTTTGGACAATATTAGGTTCCTTTCTCTTACTGATAATGAGGTGTTGGTTGAAGGTGACGATACTAAGCTTAAAATCTAGGTTTGTAATTGCTATATTATTTGTTATTTTTTTTTTCTAATTGAAAAAAAGTGTCGTTTAGTTTCGAAACCTAACTGACCTGATATTTGTAATGAAATGCAGATTAAGTTAGACAAAGAAAACAAAATTCTTTTCGTCTGCGATACAGTTGTGGGTATGACAAAGGAAAATTTGATTAAGAACTTGGGAACAATTGCCAAGTCTGGAACTTCAGGTATTGTACCTGATCAACTAAAATTTAGTAAATGATCATTACTTTTTGCCTGTTTAGTTGTCTAAGTTTATCTTGAATGGTTGAAAATAAGCTCACAACCTTGGTACTTAATCATAAAAAGTAGCTTATCTTTGGCTCACTTGGTACTACACCTGTACAATTTATATGATGCATTTTTCGTCATAGGTTGTTAATTCTCCTTCTAAAATGATACCAGCAAGTGTTCGATTATGAGGTTATTGATGAGTGTGTAAATACTCATCATTTTATGCCCATTTTAGACCATAAAAATACTGAAAACACCCAAATAGACCATATTATACTGCAAATATCCTTGGTTTGTGTTTTTATGCGTTTCAGGTACAAAAGGATCGAAAACAGGGCAAAAACGGGCAAAACCGAGCACAAGATTGGAAAAGTCGTGAAAAGCTGAAGCCGGGAAAGGAATTTACGAGTTTGGACCCGGAAAATGATCAAAATGTCAAAGTTGGTCCTTGGACATATTTTCAGAAGTTGGCATAAAAGGTCCCTCAATTTTCAGATATTACACCATTGGTCCTTAAACCTTATCCCATTTCAAGTTTAGTCCATTAAACTTAACTAACCCTTAAAACTAAAAACAACCCAATCCCTTTCCATCCTAATTAAACCAAACACAAAACACAAGCCTAATATACACCAAAAGCCCAACCATTAAACCCACAACCCAAGCCCATCTGTTTTATCTTTTTTTAGATAATACGGGGTCAACCCATTCGGTTAAACCCACCGTATCCCTTCCCTAAAACCACTAACGCGCCAAAAATCACCACCATTTCCCTTCCCCAGAAAAACAACCCCAGACATCCTTGTCCCCCATACTTTTTCACTGATACACGCCTCCCCTCCCCCCTCACATAGCTTCTAGCTAAGTACAATCTTCACGTGTGCAAAAAAAGATAGAAAACCCCACATGCTAAGGTTTCCCGCCAAAAAGGAATTGAACGAATTGGATTGACTCAAGGTCATCCAACGACTGGGATTTAATCTGAGGACAGAGAAGAAGCTCTTGGCATTGTTATTTAAGAAGAAAGAAGACACAGAGATCATTTGTCACTGTTTTTAGACCAAGTTTCGTAGTGTAGCTTTTTAGTTTAATTTAGATAAGTTTGTTAAGTTGGATAATTCAGTTAAATTTCATGTTGTTGTATCTTAAAATTCATCCTTTATTTAAATTTCAAAAGCTTTGTATGTTTCTGTTGCAATTCGAGTTCAAAGTGAATTCAGTGTTTAAAGTTTGTTGATGTGTTAAGTTATAAAGCTTCTCTTTCAGTTTAAATAAACTAATATAAGCCTGTGACAGCTTATTGTTAGTTTATTCTTGCTTAATTCAGTTTCCATTTCCAAATTTCTAAAATTTTCCCAAAAGTCAATAAAAGTCAACAGACTTGGTCAAATAAGTAGTTTGAAGAATAAGCTGACTTGATCAGCTTATTTGGGTGTTTTCTGGCTCATTGGTTAAGCCTGGGTTGAGAATTAGTCCCTGAGTTCATTTATAATCAGCAGAACAGTTGTGAGTACCAATTTTCACTTTTTAGCTTATTTTATGCTTAACTCAGTTTAGCTTAATTTATTGCTTATTTGTCTGTGTTTTCTATTCCTTAGATCATTAATGATTTAGATAATCATAGCTTAGAGCAAAATATGGCTTAAATCAGTTAGTTGTAAGTGTAAAATTTAAAATCAGTTTCAATTAAGGGTTGTTTGGATAATAATCAGTTTGGACTTGTACTGTTCATTTGCACACTAATAAGGTTAGATTAAGATGTAATTAGGTGTAATGACCATGTTTCAGTAGGTATTTAGAGGTTACTAGCTCACTTAGAGGTACTTGGCTTATAGGGTAATTTTTGAGTTTAAAAACTGCTATAATAAGCTCTTATCAGCTAAGCTTATTTGGATCCATATTTTTAGCATTTTTAAGTTCCCTTTGGTGTTTTAAGTGTTGATATAGAAATTGGTTTCATTTCATTTAAGATTGAAAGAGTTAAGTGCATATACCCATGTCTGCATAATCTTTCTGTTTGTCTATTTCTGCCCCTTTCCAATCTTAAATTTAAGCCAGTAACAGTAGTTCTTAAGTTCTAATTTCTGTTTTATAAGTACTTTGTAGGATGACCTTTATCGGTTTTAGCTTTATTCAGCATTTAGAGCTTATTAGATGGCTTATTTTCACTCTGCAAAAAGCCCCTTTGAGCTGTTTTGTACCTGCACTAAATTTTGTTCCCTTGGGCCATCTGATCTAGGGGGATTTAGAGTAGCAATTGTGGATAAGTTTTGGGCATTTTAAGTTTTCCAGTAGCTTGTAGTATAAGCTTTCTGTAACTGCTTTTGGATTTCTCAAATCAGCTTATTACTGGCTTATAGGACAGCTGCAAAACTGCTTCTCACTCATTCAATCCTGCATATTTTGTGAATCTGATCAGCTGCTTTATTGCTTTTTCCTTGTGCTTAATTGTGCTTTTTCAGTTGTTTTAAGTTTCAATAAGTGTATTAATATGTTTCTGAGATTTTGGTAATTTTTAGTTAACTATACTTATTTTTAGCTTATTTGAAAACTGCTTATTGACCCAATCTGCTTATTTGGGTTCAATAAGTTTCTGATTTTATTTTTCATGGATTAAGAATTTAATTTTAGATTTACTCAGAATTTTCCAGATTTTTCTGTTTTCATTTTCTATTTTTAAATCATTTTATTAGTTTAAATTAGTTTTTAATTGATAATAATTAATTAAAAAGTCAAAAAATTATTTTTCTTTTTTGTAAAATTTTATTTTATCATTTAGGATGTAGGAAAAATAATTTTGTACGCGTAGAGTTTTTATTTCATTATTTTGACGTTTTTAGGTTCGTTCTTAGTTCCCGTAATCGCGTTTTTAAGTTTTCCTTTACGTTTTTAATCACGTTTGTTTTTCTTAAATTGTTTTTCTTGCTTTTTAAATCGTTTTTAATTTATGTTCACATATCTTAGCGTAGAAACCCAAAAATCCCTTTTATTCACCATTCACTGCACGCAATCACGATTCAAGATCACGAATTCCATTCACGCCTTCGTTGGTGATAACGACCCGGGAATACAGCTTCCGTTGTACTCCTTGGGAAAAATGATGTGTTGATTCCAGCGTATCAATTTTTGGCGCCGCTGCCGGGGAAGGCTGACGCGAATTTTGAATTCTCGTTTATCGTTGCGTGTTTTGAATCTTCGTAAATATTTTCTTATAAAAAACCCAAAAAGATTTTCATTTCAAAATTTATTTTCCTTCTTTGTATTTTTCAAATGTTTCTAAAAAACCAAAAATATTCTTCGTATCCCCTTTATTCATTTAATTCCTTTTCTCACCCTCTATTCGTTTTATTCTATCTTCTTAACCCTCTTTGTGTTTAATTCTGATGGAATCATTGATTCCTTGCGTCGGGTGTGGAGAGCCGCTTTTCGGTTTACCGTGTCGTTGGTGTACGTGCGAACGATGTGGTAATGATATTCAGAACGGAAGTTGTTTGTTTTGCGGTTCGAGGAATTCATTTGATTATGATCCAAATCCAAATTCTTTCGATGAACCGACAAATTTTTCCGACTACCCTCCACAGCCCCAAATGTCTCCATCTTACAACTATGGTTGTGAACGGTGTGGGGGTCCTCCAAATGGTGGAAATTGCCACGGTTGTAGCATTATAAATTCGGGAAACGAGTTTGTCTATGACCAAAATCCCTACAATGAAACAACCAATTTCTTTAACCAACCTCCACACCATGAGATGGAAACATATTCTTGTGAATATTGTGGAAGTTTTCCTCATCCGGGATATGATTGTCGAACGGGAGACATGCTTGTCTATGAGCACGACCCTTATAACAATCAGACACCATCCGGATTTGACCAACCTTTACAGCACACAAACCCTCAACACCTTCTTCAAAGCGAGTTAACTAGAGCTGAATTAATCACTGAAGTGATTATTTCTCAAAATCAACTCAACATGGACTTTCAAACTGAAATTGACAGTCTTAAGGAGATGATGGAACATTTTCTCGCCAAAAAACGAGCTGTACACAATCGTTTCTTATTTAATCAGGCGTGCATGCTCGATGATGAAGATGAAGACGACGAGGAGAGTACTATTCCTGTTAGCAATATCGTTTCTCAACTCCCTCAGTCTATTGCAATCACATCACTCTTACCCAAGGACTCTCTTATTATGGGGGATGAGCATCTTAGCACTATTCTTGAAAAGGAATCGGACGAATTCATAAAATCTAGTGCTGAGAACCTTATCCCAATCCCAAGTGAGTCTGAGGATATATCGGATTGTGAAAGTGATGAGTCAGATACGGAGACAATAATGGACGAGGTGCAAATTTCTAGCACACAAAGTACAGCACATGTCCCACCTCCGTATATCCTTCCAGAGCCCGAGCTCATGGATACTTTTCCCGCATATGAGAGTTTTATTTTTGATAACAAAGAGGAGAGTAGTGGCAGTCCCACTTCTCATCCCGAGTATTCTCTCGCGGCTTACAAATCATTTAGTTTTGATTTCACGGAAGAGACGAGTAGTGGCAGTACCACTTCTCATGCTGATTTCTCTCTTCCAGAATATGATTCGTTTACCTTTGATCTTGATCATGAGGAGTTCTCCGATGAACTTACTCCCATCATATCTCCGTCGGAGTATGATCACTTCTACTTTGATCTAGACAAAGATGTTTTGTGTGACCCGGGGGGAGGCATTCTCAATCATGAGAATTTGCTCATTGATGATTTAATCCCGACCCTCCCACCCGAGTCATTTCTTGAACAAAAGAGCTTAAATGATGAGACTCATAATTTGAAAATTATGAAGTCTATTTTTGATGATGATGACCTAATCATGATTGTTATCATGACCTTCTTCCCTTTCATCACATATGATGTGACTTCTCTTCTTCTTCACTCGTTTGGGAGTGAAGACAAAGTTTTTGACCCCGGCATCTCAATTTACCATTCTTTTGAGCCGGATATATCTCATCGGAGTGGAACTTTCATGTACTTCAATGTTTATCCAAACATTTCGAATGAAAGTCCGATGGAGATTTTCTTTTCCACATGCTTCCCCAAGAAAAAATAAATTCGGGGTCGAGTCAAGCTAGTGACTCGGTTAACAAAAACATTAGCACCGCATGGGTAACCGCCCATGTTTCTGACTTCTTTCTATTTTCTGACACTAAGTGTGGGGGGATTCCTCTACTGTGCTTTGTTTGTGTGTTGTTTGCCCTTGTTTGCAGGTTTCCATTGGATAGTGTTGATTGCCGCGCCTGTTTTCAATCCAGCCGCCCAATATCCTATCCGTTTACTAACGTTTATCTAGGGATATCTTTTCGACCTTTTTTGTGAAAATTGAGATTTCGTTTCCACACTTGGCCATTAGTATTACCTTTTTACGTTCTAAGTGTCGGCATAATAGCCGGTACTTTGAATATTGAGGGAAATATTCAATTCTAAGTGTGGGGGGGAATTCTCTCGAATTTTGTCACATACCTTCTAGTGCCCTAGTACCCCCGTTTTGGCAAAAAATTTAAAATTTTTTCGTTTTTAAATAAGAAATTGCAATAAAAATAAAAATGTTTAGTCTTGATTAGGTTAGAACAAAGGGAATCCCGACTCTGCCAGAGTGTTGATCTGGCTGCTTCCTTAACGTTTAGACTAAGGTTTTGCGATTTGTGCAAATGAAAATGCTAAGCGTAGAATAGTTGGTTTTCTTTATAGCTTATACAAGTAATCTATGGCTTTTCCTCCCAGAAGATAACTAATCGGATTAAATACGTGCTGTTTTCAAACGTTTAAACGTTAAAATCGTGTTGTTATGAAAAACAAATTTTTATACAATTTTGATATAGAGCCCGAGTTCAACTTTTTATTTTAATTTTTGAGAAAGCATATATGTAAATATATATATGAGTTAAAAAAAAAGAAAAAAAAATGAAAAAAATGAAGAAGAAAAATGAAAATATGGAATGATATTGCAAAATGCAATAAGTTTTGATGTATATGTTAATAAATGTAGAAATTGCTTTCTCTTAAATTTAAATCGGAAGTTGAACTTGGATTCGTCAATTTAGTATAAAAGTTAAACGGTAATTTAGTAGATTGTTGATTTCAAAGGCCTCGAAAGCTCTGGTATTATTCTTTGTGGGGTGTCAAAAGCCTGGTCACCTAAAACCAACTGGTTTGGGATGTGCCGAGAAGAAAGCCGTTACATGGAGTGATCTCACCTTTGAGTCTCTAATCTCTAAATTATCGTTTATTGTTATCTATTTAAGTATTTAATACTAGCATAGTGGGAATATCCAAAATCTTTGGAATCGAAATTTCGCTGATTCCGGTACTATTCTCTGTGGGGTGTCAAAAGCCTGGTCACCTAAAACCAATTGGTTTGGGATGTGCCGAGAAGAAAGTCGCTACATGGAAAAGGCCCTTTTGATCCTTAGATTTCCGAGGTTCCCGGTAAATTAGTATTTGACTTAAACGAATAACAACCATAATAAATGTCGATTTTTGCGGTCAAAATTTTGAAAATTAGCACAGTCACCTAATTGAATAAATTGTGGGAGTGAAAAGTTAAGTTTCGGCTTACATAGATTACTAGTATAAGCAGCGTTAGCATTTTACAAAAACATTTTGCACATTGAATTTAAGCTTAGTTGGGAGTATTAAAAAGAGGATGACGATTACAATTCCCTGGAGACACCCATTTTGTGTGAATCCCGTTCCATGATACCATTTTTGATAATCAAGCATTTATCTATTTTTGTTTTAGTTTAAATTTCTCATTGAATAAAAAAAAGTCGAAACGGGGTATACTTTTGATCCTTTCATTACTTCATATGATTGGATTGCTAGGGACTAGCAATAGCTTAGTGTGGGGGATTGATGAGTGTGTAAATACTCATCATTTTATGCCCATTTTAGACCATAAAAATACTGAAAACACCCAAATAGACCATATTATACTGCAAATATCCTTGGTTTGTGTTTTTATGCATTTCAGGTACAAAAGGATCGAAAACAGGGCAAAAAAGGGCAAAACCGAGCACAAGATTGGAAAAGTCGTGAAAAGCTGAAGCCGGGAAAGGAATTTACGAGTTTGGACCCGGAAAATGATCAAAATGTCAAAGTTGGTCCTTGGACATATTTTCAGAAGTTGGCATAAAAGGTCCCTCAATTTTCAGATATTACACCATTGGTCCTTAAACCTTATCCCATTTCAAGTTTAGTCCATTAAACTTAACTAACCCTTAAAACTAAAAACAACCCAATCCCTTTCTATCCTAATTAAACCCAACACAAAACACAAGCCCAATATACACCAAAAGCCCAACCATTAAACCCACAACCCAACCCCATCTGTTTTATCTTTTTTTAGATAATACGGGGTCAACCCATTCGGTCAAACCCACCTTATCCCTTCCCTAAAACCACTAACGCGCCAAAAACCACCACCATTTCCCTTCCCCAGAAAAACAACCCCAGACATCCTTGTCCCCCATACTTTTTCACTGATACACGCCTCCCCTCCCCCCTCACATAGCTTCTAGCTAAGTACAATCTTCACGTGTGCAGAAAAAGATAAAAAACCCACATGCTAAGGTTTCCCACCAAAAAGGAATTGAACGAATTGGATTGACTCAAGTTCATCCAACGACTGGGATTTAATCTGAGGACAGAGAAGAAGCTCTTGGCATTGTTATTTAAGAAGAAAGAAGACACAGAGATCATTTGTCACTGTTTTTAGACCAAGTTTCGTAGTGTAGCTTTTTAGTTTAATTTAGATAAGTTTGTTAAGTTGGATAATTCAGTTAAATTTCATGTTGTTGTATCTTAAAATTCATCCTTTGTTTAAATTTCAAAAGCTTTGTATGTTTCTGTTGCAATTCGAGTTCAAAGTGAATTCAGTGTTTAAAGTTTGTTGATGTTTTAAGTTATAAAGCTTCTCTTTCAGTTTAAATAAACTAATATAAGCCTGTGACAGCTTATTGTTAGTTTATTCTTGCTTAATTCAGTTTCCATTTCCAAATTTCCAAAATTTTCCCAAAAGTCAATAAAAGTCAACAGACTTGGTCAAATAAGCAGTTTGAAGAATAAGCTGACTTGATCAGCTTATTTGGGTGTTTTCTGGCTCATTGGTTAAGCCTAGGTTGAGAATTAGTCCCTGATTTCATTTATAATCAGCAGAACAGTTGTGAGTACCAATTTTCACTTTTTAGCTTATTTTATGCTTAACTCAGTTTAGCTTAATTTATTGCTTATTTGTCTGTGTTTTCTGTTCCTTAGATCATTAATGATTTAGATAATCATAGCTTAGAGCAAAATATGGCTTAAATCAGTTAGTTGTAAGTGTAAAATTTAAAATCAGTTTCTTTTTTTTTTGGGTAAAGGGGAGTAATCCTGCACCCTGGTAAATATATAAACCAAAACGTTTAAGTACAATGGATATAGGTGAATCCCATATCTCAGCCCGTTACATAGGCAAACTTACATAGCAAGATACTTCCTATGTTCTAAACAAGAAAAACACACCATTACACACATGACAACTTAAGACATAACGAAAAAATTACTTCCTACGGCCTTGAAGCCTAGTACCATAAATAGCATTAAAGGCATCCAAATTCCCTGGAAGATCATAAACCTGGTTCGCATAGTCATCGTAGTCATAGTCATCATCAACATCTTCAAACTCATGGCTACCACCAAATAGATTAGCAGACTCATCAAATGGATTAACAACCACCTCATCATCAGAATCCGAATCCACAATCTCTCCTACCTTAGAAAAAGGGTTAACCCTCTTAATAGAAGAGGTGGGAGGAGAAGAAGAAACACCAGTTGTAGGAGCCGCAAGCGACTCCTTCTCTTTTAAATCACTCACAAGAGGAACTTGTGAAACACTACCAGTCTTAATAGACTCTTCCTCATTAACTTCCATTGTATTACATGCCTTAGTAGACTCATCCGCAGTAACTTCCGTTGTACGACCAGCATCCACATCCTTGTTGTTGTCGTTTAACTGAATACCAAAGGCATCTGTGTCATCCATATTAAGAGCATCAAACTGATTAGATGTAGAAATATTAGTGCCACTCGTACTAGGCACATCAAAAGCCTTATTCTTACTAACATTAACATTCCTGGGAACAGTAGGATTCTTCTTTGGCTGATATACAAAATGCTGACCCACAACAGGTTTAGTAAAACCTCCGCGACCCGGATTCAAACCAGCTTGCTTACCCTTCTTCTTATTGTTAACAGTCTGAAAACCATCATTTACATTCTTAGAAGGTTGAGCAGTCGGTGTCACACCCTTAGGACAATCCACCAAAACATGTCCAAACACTTTGCATTTATCACAGCGAGGCGGTTTCCACTCATATTCCACACGGATCTTCTCAATAGTCGAACCCGAGCCGTCAAGTAAAGGAATCTCAACAGTAAGGCTGTCCCTAAGTACCTCATCCGACTTCACTTCAATCATACATCTAGCAAAACTACTCCTACCCCAAGATTCTTTGCACATCTGACTAGTAAAAGCATCCAATCTCTTGGGAGTCCCAATCAAAGTAGCAAGCAAACTAAGCCCGTCATCAGAAAACATCGCTAAAGGAACTTCATGAAATTTAACCCACACCGGAATGTGAGTTAAATCCTCTTTTAACAAATTGGTGTTCAGATTCCAAGGTTTAAGAATAATAGGAACATTACGGATCAACCAGGGACCATTATCAAGCACATCATCAACACCTTTCTTCGAAGTAAACTTGAAGAAAAAAAACCCCTTAGCGTTCATCATTACCTTCTGTAACCCATACTTAGCCCACGCATTGCGAACATAATAATCCACGACAGGAAAAGCAAGACGCTGACCAAGAAAATATCCATAGAGTGTATTCTCAAACCTCATGTTCACTTCTTCCACTACTTTCATTGGCACTGAAAGGTCAACATTTTCCTTCTTTTTGCTGCATTCTAATCTCCGAAAATTAGACACGTGCTTTTGAGATTCGTTAGAAGCAACACCCGCATAAGAAGCCGACTTCACTCCATTACCACTAGTAGAATCAACCTTAGGTGCAGTAGGGGTAGCAGTAGCATTCGAAGGAGGAGTATTAGAAACCTTACCATCAAATGAGGAAGCCATATTAGCAGCAATATCATGTTGAATTTTGTTCATGGCTTCATCAAAATTCTTATGTGCATTAGTAATCAATTGTTCCACATGACATTTATTTGAAGCATCAAAAGCCACATCTGAGTCAAGTGTAACACTAGGTTGTTCCAAATCATCATTATCATTGTCCGCCGTAGTATGAGATCCCAATTCATTACCATCATGACCAGCAGCCACACAACGAGCAGCCAAATCATCATGAAGAGGTAATGGAACCCCATCATCATCCACAAACACAAGCTTACCTTCCACAATTTTCCGTTCCATGTCGCGGATCTTTTCATCAAAAGAATTCGTCATAGCATCACCTTGGGAAGCAACAGATCCACCCAAGTTGTCATCTTTTTTCATATCAGTCCTCTCTCCATCCCCACCAGACACACCATCATTTTTCTTTTTCACCCTCTCCCCTCCTCCTCCCGAATCCAAAAACCCAGCTTTCATCATCAATACAACCAAGAATCACCAGCAAGCATGCAATACAAATCAAGAAAAGAAAACCCTAATCGCAAAAATTAGGGTTTATAGCGAAAAACACCAGATCTTCAACCAAAATCCATGCTACTGATCGACCCAGTGTATAATAAATCGACTTTACTAACCCAAGGATTAAAAAACCGACTAGAATAACTAACAGAATTGAGTATTCGATCAGAGAAAAAAATAATTAAAGAAACCCTAACAAAAGCAATTATCACTACACCACACCAAGAACCTGTTAATCTTCAAAAAAAGTGAAGGAAAACAAGAAAATAATGGATAATAGTGAGGGTCGATTAGGGAAGGTTAGGGTTTCGATATTCTCCAAAATCGCCAGAGAGAGAGAGGGTTTAATTGTAAGTGTAAAATTTAAAATCAGTTTCAATTAAGGGTTGTTTGGATAATAATCAGTTTGGACTTGTACTGTTCATTTGCACACTAATAAGGTTAGATTAAGATGTAATTAGATGTAATGACCATGTTTCAGTAGGTATTTAGAGGTTACTAGCTCACTTAGAGGTACTTGGCCTATAGGGTAATTTTTGAGTTTAAAAACTGCTATAATAAGCTCTTATCAGCTGAGCTTATTTGGATCCATATTTTTAGCATTTTTAAGTTCCCTTTGGTGTTTTAAGTGTTGATATAGAAATTGGTTTCATTTCATTTAAGATTGAAAGAGTTAAGTGCATATACCCATGTCTGCATAATCTTTCTGTTTGTCTATTTCTGCCCCTTTCCAATCTTAAATTTAAGCCAGTAACAGTAGTTCTTGTTGGTCCACGAATTGTATGTGGATCTCTAAGTAGTCTTGAATACCTAGTAGATGGTTGGGATAAATCCAAACCAATCTAAGTGAGAAACCCTAGACGATTGTTGATGTTAATGCGGAATCTTAACAAGAACAATGAAGAACACACACAGAGATATCACTAACTTCGTATATTGATTTTAATCACAATTGTGAATTCGTACAACTCACACACTTAACTAACAATCCTTAGGGATCCTTTTATAACACAAGGAAACCCTAATACTAACCGACTAAGAAGATATTCACAAATCTTCTATAAAGATACTTACATGTTTTGTATCTTTTCCTAACTTATCTCTAACAGACTTTCCTAACTTCACGACCAGACTTAACATTATAAGTCAACCAGACTTAAACATACTACCAGACTTAACTTTGCATTACCAGACCTAATTACAAAGACAGACCTAACTCTGACATACTACCAGACCTAAGTTGTCTTCTCTTGAATCGTATCATAATTCCCAACAATCCTCCCCTAACTTGATCTTCATGCTCCATGAACTTCAAGTTCTTCTGATTAAGCTTTCTGAGGATTGATTCTCTAACACTTTGAATTTTATTTAGGTCTTGATCCTTTCTAGCAGCTTGAATCTTGATAAGCTCTTCTGATATGATCTTTGCAGCAACATTGACTATATGTACATCAAATTCATTTAAGTTCCAGACTATTCTCATCACTTCCAAATGTGTTACCATCTGTGAGAGGTGAATCATTGAAAATGTAAAGGATTTGAAATCTCTTTACCAATAGCCATTACCACTGGAGTAGCCAATGTTTTGGTGTGTAAGACCATGGTACATTAATAACCATATGATTTTTAGCAAATCATCAGCTTATCAACGGATTTGTTAAGTCTTTACCAAAATTCGTTTGCTTCTGGACTAGCCAATTCTTTGATGGAAAAGCACCTCATCATGGTGAATTGATTACCATTTATGGTTTTCCACAGCCTTTACCACAAGCCATAACCTTGTAGGCTAGCCAACTCTTCACTTATCTTAGATATGGTGAGTTGAATACCATACAATTTTTGGCAAATTGTCAGCCATAAACGGATTTGATCAATCTTTACCTGTTAGCCGTTTGCTCAGGATTAGCCAACCCTTGTGTTGATGAGACAAGGTGGACTGATAACCTTTTGATGTGTTAGTGCAAAGCACCTCCACCAAGTGAGAAGTTCCAATAGTCTCACTTATCAACCTGTGAAAATTCTTTCAAACACCATTAAGCTACATCCTTCAAAGACTGCCTCTTAATCAAATCCAATAACATCTTATATCCTTCATCCTTCTTACCAGTATACAACTTTTTGCTCATCATTTCCTTGCAAACACTTGATGATAAAGGATATTCCACTTCTGCAAGCTTATAAATATCAGCATTCTTTAATGAAACACAATGTACCTTGCAGGTATGAAAGTATCTCAAGCTGACAATATTTTGCTCTTCAGGAAGTTTCCACACTATATCTGACTCAGTTGGTGGCTCAAACATCACCTTTAAATTACCCCAAAAGACTCTTTCAAATTCATCTTCAGGTGGATGATCTCCATATTTAATGTTTACCAACTGATACAGTTCTTGAAGATCCTCCCTATTCACATCATTTAGAATTCCAGCAAAATTCATATAAACAATGTCAGAATTATTCTCCCTTATAATCTGATATGCAGCTCTTTCACCAGTCATGATTAATTGATACTTGACAACTTAGTTGGTTCCTTTGTGCTTTCAATAGTCCCCATGGTGGCTCCTTCAGATGAAGGTTCTTCCTCTAATTCCTCTTCAACAACCACTTTCTTGGATTTACTTTTTCATTCCAAACCTTTTCTTCTTTGAAACACAATAGGCTTTACTACTTCAGCTTGCACTTCTTCTGATGACTTTCCAACTTCGGGTTGTATATCAATCATTTTATCAGGTTCAATGACAAGTTCAGTCTCTTTAGCCTTTCTACCCTGAAAAGAATATTTCTGCACATCATCATAATCAATAGCTTTATAACCTTGATCCCTCTCAAATGCCTTGAGATATGCTACTTGAATTTCCTCATATGACTTCCCTTTCATCAGTTCCAAAGATAGATGCATTTGATTCTTAAGATACATCTTCATATCATGTTTCTTTTCTGCCATAGACATCTTCTTGGGAATCTTTGATTTCTTCTGAAGCTTGAACTTTTCTAAGAATCCACCCAATGTATCATCATTATTTCTTGCATTAATGAAGTCAGCTAACTGTTTAGCTCGTTCATCAGCAGTTAAACCTTCAATAGTTAGAAGCTCCTCATACTTTGCTCTCACTTCATCATCAACATTGAGCAGCTTTGTAAATTCATCAGATTCTTCAGCCAATTGTCTTGCATAAACTGCATCTAGCTTCTTTTGTCTTTCTTCTTCAGCAATATCTTGTGCCTTAATCCTCTCAATTGCAGCCTCAGATGCTAGTTCTTCTCTTGTTTTGCTCTTAGACTTCTTTGGCTTTGAAGTTTCATCCACAACCTGCTTTCCCTTTCTTAGTGCAGATTGTTGCTCTTCATTACCAGAACTAAGTTCATTACCAGACTTTCCTTCACCAGACTTTTCATCAGATATTATCCCAAACTTTTCAATCTCTTCCTCAGCAGACAAAATTAACCTTCTTCTCTTCCTATCATGTTTAATTTTTCCCATTGATTGAGCCAAAGTCTCTGCTACTTCCAGTGTCTCTGGACTGATGGTGGTGACATTGTCTTGAACTAGAGGTTCTTGAACTGGTGTTTAAAGAATATTTTCTTGTTCTTGTTCCAAATTCCTCCCCTGTTTGGAAGAATTTTCAGCTTCTCCCTCCTCATCATCAAAAGAAACACCCTTTTTCTTCATTGCCACTCCCATTTTCTTTACTTTTTACACCAAAGTCACATAAGCTTTTCTGAGTGCCTCATTAGACTTTTCCAAAATGGCAATCTTCTTTTGCAGTTGAGGAACTATGATAAGAAGATTTTCCACAGTTATGGGTGCATGTTCCTCCTCCCTTGCAGGACTTGGAACATTTGGTTGTGAAGGTGAAGATTGTTGGATAGGTGTAGGTAATCTTTCAGCAGATGGTGAGGGACCTGGTTGAGATGATGGAGTTGGGGTAGATGTAGGTGTAGCAGACCTAGATGATGCTTGGACTTGTTCCTCATCAGGGTGCACTTGTGCAGCTCCAGAAGTACCTGCATTGTTAGTACCAAGCATAGAAGCAAGAAAAGGTCTATGTGTCCCTTGAAAACCCCTTTTTATATTTGCAAAAAGTTTGAGAGTAAAGGCCACACTGATGTAAGGCACTTTATCCTTAGTTTCATAACTCAAGATCATTTGCAAAAATCGCGGATACATTAAAAATTTTGGGTCCTTAGCATTTTTCACCATTCCTTCAAAAATTAGTTTTGAAAAGTTAAATTTCCTTCCAAGTGATAAACAGACCAATGCAGAAGCAATTCTGCTTCCAAATTGATCCCATCCACCACTCTTGGGACTTAAGCTCTGAAGTAAATGATGTACTAAAAACCTCCACTGAGGTGTAAAATGACTTTTCCAAAAGGTAAAACTTCCATCAGTGGGGTATCCAATGTTAGTCAATCCCTCCAAAATATCATCACCAGGCAAATCAAATTCTCCTAAAGCATCATCCAATTTGAGACTTTCCCTAATGGATGCTTCAGTAATGGTAAAACCATTTTTATCTATAATTGCCCTTAAACATGGGGTCCCATCATCAAGAGTCTCAGAGGTAACCGACCTCCAGAACTGCTTGACAAGGGACTGATAAATAGTAGGATTATGAATTAATGAATAACAAATGTAAGAACCTTTTAGGAAATCCACAATCTCCTCGAAACCTGCACTTTGATCTGGCTTCTTCAAGAAACCTACTTGATTATGCTTGTCCACAAACTTGAGATTAGCCATGGATGAGTTAATGATTTAGGTCTGGTTGATTCGAAGGGTGGGGTTTTGAAAATATTTGCGTATAAACAGAGTCGTGAGTTCAAAATAAAGATGATTTAAATTTGGAAGCAAATAAAGAATAAAAGGAGATAAAATATATCAAATTTTAATCTTATATACTTCATAAATATCTCTTTTTACCGAAAATAGCGCAACGGTAATATTTTAGATAAATCTTTATTACTCTGACCAGATCTAACGGTCATAAATTTAACACTACCCGACCCAAAATGGTCAACCAGGCCGAATCATAAACTTACCAGACCTAACCAAAAGAGTGTACTTACACACTGATTTTAGCGAATGCAAGGCTTTACATCATCTCATTCCAATCTTTTCTGCAAAAATTAGTTTAACAACAAGAAAAAGGAGACTAAAACCAATCTTTGCAAGACACACAAGCTACCAGATTTAACACTTAAGTTTACCCGATTTAAAAACTTGTAAAACTTGTACATTTTCCTCCCCTTAAATGTACATTACCTCCCCTTAAGAGTAAATTCCCCCCCTTTTTTTTTTTTTTTTTTTTTATCAAGATACTTAACCAAAATAAGAACTGTGGTCAACTTTCCAAAAGAACAATTAATAACTCTTTGCCTGCAAGTATTAACCCATACACCAACCGAGCATTAAATGACATTAAACCTTGATTTTCCCTATAAAACCACCCATTGTTTTATCACAAAACCATCACAAACCAAAAGAAAAACCTTATAAACATAATGGATCCTACCAACTCAGAAATCATAGAGATTTCATCCGATTCTTCTTGGGATCCAAATGGCTCATCTTCTGATTCATCATCAGGAGGATGGGGTGGATACTTCCCACCAGGGTATTCTTCAATCACAAGAAACAAGACATTAAGAGAATCAACTCTGAAGCAATGGCTAGCTGCTTATGATCTTACTGAAAAGGAACCAGACGATGAAGCACCAAAGACTTCAAAACCAATTCCCCCTTCTGATGTAGATGATAGAAGTGCTGAAGAAGAAGACCCCTCAAATGATGATGAAGTGACTTTTCCTTCGAAGGTTGTGCCATCCTTGAGAAGTGGTTCTATACCACGTCCACCACCAAGCAGCCTGATTCTTGGACTCCCATGCCCATAAGCGTGGAATCAGTTTGGTGGCAGAGGAGCCAAGAAGACCATTCCTGACTTCATGAGCAAAGGGAAACAGAAAATGTAGGTGGTGGTGTTTGGCTGGTCTATGTTAAAGCTTTTGTCTTATGATGCATTGTAAATTGCATCCTTGAATGCAATCACTTGTTAATAAATAAAAAGCTCCATGGTTTTGTTGTTTTAATATTCCACATATGAATCACTTGCAATAGAGAAGAGTTAACAACTGCAAAACAAAGTTAAACACAATATACCAAAAACAAACATACTATGGAAAGTAGAAAACAAATTAACTACTGAAAATAAGAATAACCAAGAAGAATAGCAAGATTAAAAACAAACAAATATACAAACTATACAAAGTTAAGAAAGAAAATCAGTTTTTCTTAACAACCCAGGCCTGAGTGGGCTTGAGTTCTTTCTGTGGAGCAACATACTTATAGGTTTTGTATGAACTTGCTCCAGTGAAACCATGTTTGGACTTATAGGTAAATTCATTTTTAAATGGATTCCAAGCCCAGCAATCAGAGAGGTTATCAGCAGAACCCCCATTTGAATTTGTTTGTCTCCTTACAGGTGAATGAGTTTTATAAAAATTATTTCTTTGAAAATTTGTATTCACCTGTGACTTTTGAAATGGTTGTTTGGGTCTCACATAACCAGTGTTCACATTAGATCTCACAGAATTAACATAACCAGTATTCACATTAGGCCTCATAAAATTACCATTTTGCCTATTCACATTAAAGTTCCTGTAGCCAGACCTAAAATTTTGTCTACCAGAATTAACATAAGAGTTAGGTTTGGTAGAGTTATTGAGTTGGACAGGTCTGGGAACAAACTGGTTGGCATGATTAATTCTACTAGCATTATTCCAAACTGGTTTATTTGAACCATGACCCATATTAACATTCATTCTCTTTTGCTCAGCCTCTCTCTTCATTCTCTTTTCATGGAAGTCACAATCTCTTATTAAATGACTCAAACTTCCACACACAAAGCATCTTTTAGGAGCATAAGTATAACTACTCCAACTTTCTCTGTGAACACTATTGCTTCTAGGTGACTCACTCATTTTAACAGATTCCCTAGGAGTTTTTATGTGATTGACACAACTAGGTTTAACTGTCTCAGCCTTTGGTTCAGTCACTACAGGTTTAGTAACAACAGGTTCACACTTCTTAACAACCTTAGGTTCAGGATTCTCTTTTACCTCACTTTTTGACTCAGACTTAGAGTGATCAGAGGAACCATCAATAGATCCTTCAGAGTCATTGGATTGACAAGAAGAATACCTACTGGATTTGTCCTCTGAGGTGGTTGGTTCAGGCACTTGAGGACCTTTCTTACCATACACAAAGAGTGAATCATCCAACTCTTCTTTTTCAAGAGGAGTATAGTCATCACTCAAAGGTGGTGGTACTCCCTTAAAGTCACCAGTCTTAACAAACCTATTATATAAAGGCTTATTAGTATAGTCCTCTTCTTTATTCTTAAATATAGCCTTATTCTCATCTTCCTCATATCCTAAGCCACATTTTTTATTTGACTTAATTTGAGAATCCCAACACTTAAACAGGTTATTATTTGAATTGTTCCACTGATCTACCCTTTTTCTCAACTCATCCCTTTCCTTCTGAATTTTAAGCCCCAATT
This sequence comes from Artemisia tridentata subsp. tridentata, assembly GCA_021014915.2. Taxonomy (NCBI): domain Eukaryota; kingdom Viridiplantae; phylum Streptophyta; class Magnoliopsida; order Asterales; family Asteraceae; genus Artemisia; species Artemisia tridentata. The sequence continues at coordinate 195,170,197 of CP139508.1, read as the reverse complement.
GTCTATACCTTTTAAGCTTTTCATCTTGTTCATATATTTTATTAGCTTGAAAGTATAGTTTTTCATTTAAAGCAGCATGTTGGTTTTGAAGGGTGACCTTTTGTGCCTCTAATGTTTTAACAGCATTTTTATGTGCTAACAAATTTACTTATAGGTCACCTATTTGTTCTAACTGCTCATCACACAAAGCCTTAATATGATTATATGAATCAGTGCATAATTTAGAGCATAATGATACCTCATTACCAATGGCCATGAGAGCATGATCAGACTCCTCATTCACTCTTGGATGCTCACCCCAGTTGACTCCTCCAGCTTCCATTGTTAGCAGGCTCATCTGATTCTTTTCCATCTTCCCATCATCATCTCTTTTCCCATCAGCAGGCTTCTTCTCTGGACAATCTCTTGAAAAATGTCCATGCTTGTGACAGTTGTAGCATTCAACTGTCCTCTTTGTGTATCCCACTGGTGATTTGTTGTTGAAGTTGATGGTCCTCCCATATTGCTTCTGAAATCGTTTGACCCTTAAAGCAACCATGGCAATGTGCCATTTTATGTCCATCTCCTCAACTTCAGCATCATTAATCTGTTCTAAGTCTTCACTAATAAAGCTTTCATCTTCCGTTTGGTTGGCAAAGAAAGAATGTATCACCTCATCAGTAAAACTTGAAGCAGACCTTTCACTTGAAGGAGTTTCATAGATACCAGACCTAACACTACCAGGTTTAACCTTGTAAGTACTGCTTTTGTTTTGTGACACAAAAGCAACATTTGATGAACTGGTTGAAGCCTGAGTGTTGTTACTGATGTCCCTTTCAAACATCCTGAGATTATTGTATAGGTCATCAGGTGTCATTGAATCTACTTCCTCCTTTATCCTCATCGCCACAGATACATTGCCCCATTCTGATGGTAAAGATCTAAGGAACTTGTGGTTTGCATCCTCATTTGAAACTGCTGCACCATGAACTTCCAGTTGTGTTAACAGATGTTGAAATCTGTCATAGCCCTTCTCCAAACCTTCAGTCTTTGAAACACTGAATGTCTCAAATTGCTGTTTAAGAACAGCCTTTTGCATCTTCTTGGAGTTTGCATTGCCTCCAAATCGTTTCTTGATAGCCTCCCACATCTCCTTTGCATCAAGGATGCCATGAAACCTTTGTAGATGCTCCTTAGGAATAGCCATAAGAAGCAAGGTTCTGGCCTTCTTTTCCTTCTCATACAGCCCTAATCTCCTCAGCAGATACTGGTGGCATTATTCTTATCTGCCCATCATTCCCTTGTGAAATTCTTTTCTTAGAATTTCCCTTTTGAATAACCTTCCATACATCACTATCAATGTACTCCAGATAATGTTCCATCTCCATGGCCCATATATCATACTCTTCTCTTTTCAGTAATGGAAGTTTTATGTTTGAGATTGTAGTTGTGGAAGGGATGGGTTGTTGTTGTGTTTGGGAGTTACTGGTTTCAGTTTTTCCTTCATCTTCATGGTTTGATTTCTCATCCTCACTGTTATGGATTGAGAAAGTTTCAGTGCTAACAGGCTTATCGAATTCAGACATTGTGAAGGGTGATTTGAGTGAGAATTAGGTTTTTGAGATTAAGTGTTCTTCGAATTCAGAGTCTCTCGCCTTGCTCTGATACCACTTGTTGGTCCACGAATTGTATGTGGATCTCTAAGTAGTCTTGAATACCTAGTAGATGGTTGGGATAAATCCAAACCAATCTAAGTGAGAAACCCTAGACGATTGTTGATGTTAATGCGGAATCTTAACAAGAACAATGAAAAACACACACAGAGATATCACTAACTTCGTATATTGATTTTAATCACAATTGTGAATTCGTACAACTCACACACTTAACTAACAATCCTTAGGGATCCTTTTATAACACAAGGAAACCCTAATACTAACCGACTAAGAAGATATTCACAAATCTTCTATAAAGATACTTACACGTTTTGTATCTTTTCCTAACTTATCTCTAACAGACTTTCCTAACTTCACGACCAGACTTAACATTATAAGTCAACCAGACTTAAACATACTACCAGACTTAACTTTGCATTACCAGACCTAATTACAAAGACAGACCTAACTCTGACATACTACCAGACCTAAGTTGTCTTCTCTTGAATCGTATCATAATTCCCAACAGTTCTTAAGTTCTAATTTCTGTTTTATAAGTAGTTTATAGGATGATCTTTATCTGTTTTAGCTTTATTCAGCATTTAGAGCTTATTTGATGGCTTATTTTCACTCTGCAAAAATCCCCTTTGAGCTGTTCTGTACCTGCACTAAATTTTGTTCCCCTGGGCCATCTGATCTAGGGGGATTTAGAGTAGCAATTGTGGATAAGTTTTGGGCATTTTAAGTTTTCCAGTAGCTTGTAGTATAAGCTTTCTGTAACTGCTTTTGGATTTCCCAAATCAGCTTATTACTGGCTTATAGGACAGCTGCAAAACTGCTTCTCACTCATTCAATCCTGCATATTTTGTGAATCTGATCAGCTGATTTATTGCTTATTCCTTGTGCTTAATTGTGCTTTTTCAGTTGTTTTAAGTTTCAATAAGTGTATTAATATGTTTCTGAGATTTTGGTAATTTTTAGTTAACCATAACTTATTTTTAGCTTATTTGAAAAATGCTTATTGACCCAATATGCTTATTTGGGTTCAATAAGTTTCTGATTTTATTTTTCATGGATTAAGAATTTAATTTTAGATTTACTCAGAATTTTCCAGATTTTTCTGTTTTCATTTTCTATTTTTAAATCATTTTATTAGTTTAAATTAGTTTTTAATTCATAATAATTAATTAAAAAGTCAAAAAAATATTTTTCTTTTTTGTAAAATTTTCTTTTATCATTTAGGATGTAGGAAAAATAATTTTGTACCCGTAGAGTTTTTATTTCATTATTTTGACGTTTTTAGGTTCGTTCTTAGTTCCCGTAATCGCGTTTTTAAGTTTTCCTTTACGTTTTTAATCACGTTTGTTTTTCTTAAATTGTTTTTCTTGCTTTTTAAATCGTTTTTAATTTATGTTCACATATCTTAGCGTAGAAACCCAAAAATCCCTTTTATTCACCATTCACTGCACGCAATCACGATTTGAGATCACGAATTCCATTCACGCCTTCGTTGGGGATAACGACCCGGGAATACAGCTTCTGTTGTACTCCTTGGGAAAAATGATGTGTTGATTCCAGCGTATTAGTTATGTTTACTATTTATTTAACCATAATTAATGCTACATGAAGACGTTGTGGTATGTTAATTTTCTTTATATGAACAGTGAATTTGGGTGGTATATATTGGGTAAAGATCAGCACCATTTTGCTCCATATGGGTGGTATATATTGGGTAAAGACATGCGTGCAAAGAAACACATACATATTAAAAGCAAGCCAATATTCTTCTTTTAATCTTTTAAGAGTCATTATATTGATACATTGATTGATCTCTTTCGCAAGCTGGTAAGGTCACTTTATAGTTATTCAAAAGTCCATATATAATCAAAGCCAACTTGCAATGAGAATGTTGCATAATTTAAAAAGACACATTTTTTAAGATTTATAAATTTGTTTATTTCTCACAGGAGACCATAATATTTTTCATATTGGATGCAACCGAGAGGATTGATATTTCTCATAGGAGACCATATGATATTTCTCACAGATAATGTTTATTTCTCCATATCACCATATCCATTGTTAATTTAAAGGTAATGTGTATTTTAAATTTTGATTTTGTGTGTGTAGGTATATCCCCACAAGGAATAATACATTAAAGAATGCTAAAGAGACGAGGGCAGGACGAGTTGATCAAGAAGGTCGTTCACGACGGGCTACAACGAAGATCATAGAAAGAAAGATTCAAACGTAGAAAAACCTGATCCTAAACGGGTACTCATCGGTTGGTTTGGATGGATTGTTTAGAGATACTACTGAATATATATTGAGTTTACAAATGGGCATGAGACTCATAAATTCTTAGTGATTTTTATTGTTCATTGGATTGATTTATAAGATCACAATGAAGATATGTTGTATGATAATATATGATGATCACAATAGTTTATCGGAAAAAAAATAGCCAGTGCAACTAGCATGCCATGGTACAAAAAATTGTGTCAACGACGTAACTTATTCATATTAAAAGATTACATGTGAAGAGACTCTTTTAAATGTAACATCTTAGAAAAAGTCTCTTCACATATCCTCTTTTAATGTGAAGAAACTATTTTAAATAGTGGAAACCTAATTAGTACCAACGATTACGCTATGAATATTTAGATACAATCGGTGAAACGCACGGGTTGACTAAGCCTCGTTATATGTTAATAATTACTATTATAGTCAATAGATCAACTCTTACCAATGATAAAATATAGAGCTAATTCTCAAAAGTGGACAAAAATTCAACTTTTTTCAAAAATGGTCATGTGCGAATGTGCGACTCCACTAATTTGTTGACACGTGTCCAGACAAAAAGTACAACACCAATCATTTGTTGGCCCAAACAGATGTGCGAACGACGGTGTGCGAATTTCGGCTAATGTGCGAACTAAGCCCACAAACATATACTGTAGAGGTCGAGATACACTTTTGGGAGGTGGGGGAAACACGATAAACACGATGTAAAGGTTAAACATTGGATAATCGGTTTATTGATTGGGGAGGTGTGTATGTTTTCTAGAGAGAGAAGTAAAGAAAACACACACACCTCCTTGTTACAAATGAATCCCCAACCCTCCTAGTTGTGGCTAGGAGGGTATTTATTACAAAATTACAAAGTCTAATTTAGCCTATTGTCTAAACTAGTCCTTGTATTTTAAATGCTATTGCAATTCCCACATATGACAAAACTTTAAAGCTAACAATCTCTCCCCAAAGTGATGTCATATGGGAATTGCTTACAACGTTCCCTACAAGTAAAATTCAATACAAAACATGAGAATGATCTTCAAACTTCATTACTTCGTTCAGCTTGCAGACTCTTCTCAACTGCCATTTCTTTACTTGCAGACGAACCATGTGAGCAAATCTAATTAGGGTTCAAATCAGAGTGCCCTGAGTGCTCTCCCCTAATTAGTGCTCTCCCCCAAACTGACAACCTCATTTAATGAGTGCCCTGAGTGCTCTGAATCTGTTCGGGGGAATATAGTATCAACATCTTTATCTCACCAAATGCATCCCAGTTATTTTTTCCCATGAGAGATCAGCCCGTACATTTCTCTCCCCTGCTGGTTACGATTTATCGGAATCAGCATACTGATGTGTACGTGAAATACAAACTGGAAGCCCTTTATAAGGAATCATATCAGCCCGTGAGAAGATGTCGATATACCCAATCTAACCTCCTGTATTAAAAACAACGGCTTCATGTAGTGACTACTGATGGAGAAAACCCAATATGACGAATTTGAGACTGAAGTAAAATAACCCAAACTTGTGACTTAAACTTGCACTGTTGTATGACTAAGTACCTATACTGAGCACTGCAACGTAACTCCTTAAAGCATAGGTCGTTTCATATACCCATCCAACCTTCCTTAATAGTATATGAACATCTCTTGAATTATCCACATCTTTGTGTGACACTGAGTACTACAACGTATCTCCTTTAAGTGATAGTTAACTAGGTCTTCGTCCGTCCACCCCTTGACCTATGAAAACTAGATAAATCAAGACTTAATCATTCAATGATCTGTTAGCTCAAACAAGGATCTCGAAGAATCATGCATCCAACCAACCCCGATATCTTCAAGATACTAAGTACACGTACCCGAGATATTTCACTTCAACTTCAAATAAGTAATAACGAATCATCATCCTTGTAGTCACAGCTGATAAGTTAACCATTGTCATCTGATTGTGAATCTTGAACAGGATCTTTTCGGCTATACGTGGTGATTTTGAGGATGTATACCAGTAATATCATTTGTGATTTTGGTGTGAAATATGCCATAAAATGACATTCTAATGATGCTGGAAAAATTTGAGTTTAAGAATTTTTTTTTTTACGCCAAAAATTCCCGAAAAATTTGAATTTTGGCCAAAAAATTTGAATTTTGGGCCAAAATTTTCACTCTTGTGCCAGAATTTGAATCTCGCATAAAAATTGACCGTTAAGTCACTCCTCCGAATTAAATTTTACTCAACTTTTCCCGCCAAAAAACTTTTTTTTTTTTTTTTTTTTTGGAATTGCGATAGGAAGGTTCAATTGCGAAAGAAGCTTGATTTGCGAAATTCTGAATCAATTGCGAAAGATTGCTTGAATTGCGAAAGATGTGGCCAATTTCGAAAGTCTATGCCAATTTCGAAAAATGTAGTGAATTTCGAAAATTTGTACCAATTCCGAAAGTCTAACCCAATTCCGAAAGTCTGACTCAATTGCGAAGATAATATCCAATTGCGAAATCAATTGCGATAAAGGACAAACTGAGCAATTTCGACAGACTTTTCAATTTGAAATTTCGATAACAGTACCTATCGCAATCTTATACAAGATTGTGATATTTCGAATTGTGAGAAGACTGCTGAATTGCGATAGAACTCAGCTTCTTGAATTGCGAAATAGGGTAGGCTACCAACTCTTGTCCTTTAGTCTTACTTACCCACTGACTTACACATGCAAGTAAGACTTTTCCACTGACAACATTTACCAACTTGTTCAATAATTCTTTTGGAAAGAATTATACGCCAAAGAAAATCAGTAAAATATACACAAACAAATCTTGCATAATCTTCAATAATTTTGGTCGATCTAAAGACTTAGAACACCAAAAAAAATTCAACCTTAAAGCACAAGATTTGAGTGATAAACTAGCAAATCTTCACAACCCAACTCGTTAGAACTAACAAACACAACCTTGAACCTTGATTTTTGCATACGATTCCAAATAAAAACTCAAAACAGTCACGTTTTTAGAGATCAAAAACGCAACAGTATGAATTTTTTCAACAAGAACCGAAATAAAACACCATAAATCACATTTGTTACCTTAAAAACACCACGGTTCGCCAAGAATCTCCCGGGTTCGCTCATGATACCAATTGTAGAGGTCGAGATACACGTTTGGTAGGTGGGGGAAACACGATAAACACGATGTAAAGGTTAAACATTGGATAATCGGTTTATTGATTGGGGAGGTGTGTATGTTTTCTAGAGAGAGAAGTAAAGAAAACACACACACCTCCTTGTTACAAATGAATCCCCAACCCTCCTAGTTGTGGCTAGGAGGGTATTTATTACAACATTACAAAGTCTAATTTAGCCTATTGTCTAAACTAGTCCTTGTATTTTAAATGCTATTGCAATTCTCACATATGACAAAACTTTAAAGCTAACATATACATATCCAGATCCACAGATCCAAACACCAACATCATCCACCACACCATCCAAACACCACCACCATCCACCACACCATCCAAACACCACCACCATCCACCACACCATCGACACCACCATCTACCACACCATCCAAAATAAATTTAATTAATCAGATAGTAATATTTAATTATTATATATGCCAATTTCGCTGAATTTCTAACCATTATTAGATTGCATTATTGTTCATGATCGAATCAGACCTGAATTATTTTACTCACATTAGCCTAAATTGAATTGTTATGACTTACTAATTTGTCTAATTGACAAGGATTGCTTCACTGAATAATTAATTATCTCCTATAACTTGTTCTACCAAAAAGATTTGTTTCAGATATTAACATCTAGTAACGTTCGATCTAAAACCTTTATTGGCTTGCAGATGCTATCCCTTCTAGAAAAGCAATGTATTTGCAAATATATGTTGCAATGAAGGCTATGTCGTGGTACTGTGCTCTTCCTACGATCTCTGAATGCATGGTTGAACATGGTGTTTGGATGGTGGTGTCGATGGTGGTGTTTGAATGGTGGTGTCGATGGTGTGGTGGATGGTGGTAGTGTTTGGATGGTGTGGTGGATGGTGGTGGTGTTTGGATGGTGTGGTTGATGATGGTGGTGTTTGAATCTGTGGATCTAGATATGTATATGTTTGTGGGCTTAGTTCGCACATTAGCAGGAATTCGCACACCGTCGTTCGCACATCTGTTTGGGCCAACAAATAATTGGTGTTGTATTTTTTGTCTGGACACGTGGCACGTGTCAACAAATTAGTGGAGTCGCACATTCGCACATGACCATTTAGGGAATGAATATTATTTTTGTATATTTTTTTGAAAAAATTTAAATTTTTGTCCTCTTTTAAGAATTAGCTCTAAAATATAATTCAAGTCTGATAAATCAATGGAGAAACAAACTTCAATAAAATATTAACGTCACCTTAGATTTGTTAATGTACTCTCCCTTTGACGTTTTCAATACAACATATAATTTTCTCTTTTCATTATTTATAAGTTTTAAACGTACTATAAGTAGTAATTTATATAATTACCTTTGATTATCAGATTCATTTACAACTTTGTGTTTATAGATTAAAAACTAATTAAACACCATATTATGACCTCTATCACATCAATTATTCTTTGTCTGGATACTTTACGACATCGTAGAAAGAATGTTGAAAATAATGTTATAAGTAGTATATTGTACCTTTCTATATCTTTCAAAAATAAATATAAAATAATAAGTACTATTCATTTTTACATAGTACATGCATTCTAAGTAAAACCTATAAAAAATTAGTAAAATGTTAATTAACATTTTGAAATCGTCTGACTATAGCTGCTAATTTTTTTCTTGAAAATAAATATTGATTAAATTAAAATTGATACAACTAGACGTTGGTGGTTACCGCCTGGCCTTTGATCCTGGAAGTAGTAGCTCGATTGTACATAGTGATTTAGATGGTGATTGCGGTGATTTAGACAATGATGGTGGTTTAGATGGTGATGACGAATAGGGATATTGTATGTAAATTGTATTTGTTTAGACATCTTTTTTTTATTTGCATTATCGTATTAGATTTTAGCTTAATTGTATCGTTATAATTCGAATATTATGACTTCGTTTGGTTGTTTTGGAATAAATAAGTGGACGGATGAATTTTATATCATAGTTTTGGGTTATTTACAGGTTTGGTTTCTATATAATTTTTTGAGGAAAAATCTGGAATAGCAGTATCTGCGGTTCCATTTTTTTGGCTGTGCAGACACTTTTAGCGTCGACTTGTCTTGTCGCAAATGTGTCAACGGCTATTTTAGGGGTGAGCACTGGGTCAAAAACGACCCAACCAGACCCGACCCGACAAAACCCGAAACCGAAATTCCCCCAAAACCCAACCCGAAACCGAACCGAAACTTACTCGGGTTGGTTCGGTTCGGTCGGTTTTAGTCGAGTTTCGGCTCGAACCGGACTGACCCGAACCGAACCGGCCCGACAAGTCGGGAAAAGTATAACCCGACTCAAAACCAACTTTGGTCGGTTCGGGTTCTCGGTCCAACAGCTCAACCCTACTCATAATTCACCTTTAGCGACGACGCATGTCGTCGCTAAAGGTGGTTCCCGCAAAAAAATATTTCTTATTTTAATTATTTAAATTTTTATATACTTGTTTAATTGAATAAAATTTTAAATAAATGTTTTTTAAATTAATTTGATAAATACTTTTAGCGACGACAGATGTCATCGGTGGACCTCACTTTGGTCAAGCTTATGTGTTGAAATTTTTGGGCCCCATTTGTCGTAGTGACGAAATGCCTCGTCGCTAGAAGTGGAAATCCTTGTAGTGACCAGCAATTTATAATTAGTTGGTATGGAAAAAGTAAGAAATGATTTCGCTCTAATAGTAATATCACTTGATAAACTTGAATCATATCATATTTAACTGAATTGGGATATTGAATTATGATTTATGAAGCTCACTCTCTAATATTTGTGACAATGATTTGCATACCTTCATTCACCAAAATGTGAAGGCTTCCCTTGTACCTTACTTCCTTGCAGCTGCATTTGAGTATTTTAACTTCTCACGGTTGACTTTCATTATGCCTTCTAGAGCTATAAATACCCTTCCTCAGGGCTATATATCTCTCACCATCTGATTCACTAAATACATTACTTAAAACATCACTCATTCTTTTGTAGTAATGGAGGGTTCTTCCCTAACCAAAACACTAGTCATGCTAATGCTCCTCTTAGCCACATTGACCACATTGGCACTAGGCCAAAGTGTTCGTGGTGGTGGCGGAGGGACTCGTGTTGGCTTCTATAGTTCCACTTGCCGTAACGTCGAGTCAATAGTCCAATCCGCGGTTGAGGCAGCTGTCCAAGGCAATCCCACAATAGCACCCGGTTTGCTAAGGATGTTCTTCCATGACTGCTTTGTAAATGGTTGTGATGCATCTATACTTATTGATGGTGCAAATACTGAAAAGTCTGCCGGTCCCAACTCCCTGTTGAGAGGCTTTGAAGTTATTGATGCTGCAAAATCCCAGCTTGAAACCACCTGTCCAGGAGTAGTCTCCTGTGCTGATATTCTTGCCCTAGCTGCTCGTGATTCTGTTGTCCTGGTAATTATGCTTTTTCTTAGCACTGTCTCCTGGTGTTTTTCCTCTGAGATTTTATTTAGATAGATGTTTAACTGTGATCTTGCATTATTTTTCTATGAAATCTTGCAGACTGGTGGACGTAGTTGGCCAGTGCCTTTAGGACGTAGAGATGGATTAGTTTCACAAGCATCTGATACTGCAAACTTGCCTGCGTTTAATGACCCTATGACTGTCCAAATTCAAAAGTTTGCTGATAAAGGTCTAAACATCCAAGATCTTGTTACCCTAGTTGGTAAGTATCACAAATAACTACCCAAAAATGTAATGACCGTTTGTTATTTGCATATATTAATAAACTATATGAATTTGTTTTATCAGGTGGGCACACAATTGGAACAGCAGCTTGTGCGCTATTCAGCTACAGACTGTATAACTTCAACAACACCAATGCACCCGACCCTGATATTAATCCAGCATTCCTACCAACACTCCGAGCACTTTGTCCCAATGGTGGCGATGGTTCGAGGCGTGTGGCTCTTGATACCGACAGCGTTAATAGCTTTGGTAGTTCCTACTATAATAATTTAAGGAACGGACGGGGAGTTATTGAATCTGATGCCAAGCTATGGAGTGACCAGAGGACGCAGAGATTTGTACAAGGGTTTTTGGGAGCAAATGGAGCAAGATTCAATGCTGAGTTTGGAAGAGCGATGGTGAGATTGGGCAATGTCGAGGTGAAGACAGGGACACAAGGCGAAATTCGTAGAGTTTGTACTGCTACCAATTGATAATGATGTGGGATAACAGCAAAAACTTGTAATAAATGTTTGAAAAGTTTATTGTTTTCTGTAATATATGGAATGATCAAAGATTGAATAAAGGGATTATATTATTATTTGATGATTTGAAGACGTGTTGAATATTCCTAGTTTTTAAACCTAAAATGCACATGCACATGCATTATTAAATCGCGAACTTGCTTTATGGTCCCTGTGATTTATCTGCCAGCCGCGGTTTGCCGATTACAAAATTCATAAGTTAATAATAATAAGGTATCTAGCCATTTGATGAAATCACAATGCTTGACTACGCATTTTAGAACAAGTCTTTCTTGTAACAAGTATTTTTTTAATTATTGTATGAGTTGCGCTAAAAGTCCAACTACTTTTTCTTCTATGGTTTACCATCACACATTAGCTACTGTAATTATCATTTTTAGAAATCTCTTAGGTAACCAATGTCATACAAATTTGACAGTGCTTATATTTGTATAAATGAGTTACGAATGGATATATCATGATTTGCAATGCCACTTTTCTCTCAGTGTAAAAGAGGCCTACTTTGATAGATTTTACTTCTTTTTTATTTTTTATTTTATTTCTAAATTAAGAGCTTATTGTTTAGGTTAACTTGTTAGCTATATGCAATTATTAGATTCATTATGCTCAAATTATGGCTCACTATCTCAAATTTGGTTCAGCTACAACTTCATGAACAAGTGAGGCTGCAAGGGTTCTAGGAATACGATGCATTTTGCCGTTGATGATATCGTGCCTTTGCTAATATCTCCTTTACTTTATATTCGAATGCATGTTAGTTTAATTAACTATATGTGTCTCACTTTCGTTTTAAACACCAAATTACTTATATACCAGTAATTATGAAGTATGATGGTCAACAAATGCATCCACAGGTCGATTAATGTAAACTTAGGTGTTGTCTGATTAACGGAATCTATTGAATTACAAGTTTCATTGATTCCAAGTATTGTTTGGCTGCGTCTTCTTATAGAAATAACCACCTACTTGGTCATGTTTTGGGTTATATTATGTTGTGATTTGTCATTAAAGGTGGTGTTTTTAAGTTAATCTCTTCAACCCATGTTTACTATTTCTAGGTACAAAGCTTGCAAGAGGAGTTTCACGTGAAAGATGAGGCAAATTGGAGTCGAAATAAATGATGTTGTTGTTTTGGGGGGGAGGGGGTCAAATGTCATCAGTGGAAGCACGTCGAGTATCGTTGATAGCGACCATCCATAAAACATTTTACCATAAGTCGGTGGCATTTGCTCAAGTGTATTTGACATATCTTAACAGATAGTATCATTTTTAGTTCTCTTTAGACATTTTTGGATGTATTGTTGTGACTAATCCTAATGATTTGGTAATGGTATATTTAATTCTTTTGGTTTTATCTTTGTTGAGTAACGTTTGTTATTTCCATAATTTTATGAATCTGGGAGTTTATATGTTGAGTAACATTTGTTGAATAACAAAAATTGTCATAAATCTGTTGCACAAGAAACTGTAAGAGATCCGTGGCAAGAAAATTGTGGGAAAGCCATTGGAAAATATCCGTGAGAAATATGCGGGTAATTAAACTCACGGTTTACCCAGAATAATATCTGTCGGAAATAGTCAACCCTTAATGGCAAAATCAGTGACAAAACATTTAGCCACGAGATTTTTACAAACGGAATAAATCCATGTGAAATTTGTGAGAAACGGCCTCTTCACACTGGATTTCTCACGGATTTCACCACGAGAAAAACCTATTTGTGTAGTAGTGATCAAAGATAAAAGATATGTCCACAATGATAAAACTATATCATGCAGGACAATCTCAATCAATACCTTACTATTTGACAAGTTCATAGTCTTAAAAGAATATATTCAAAACATATTATACTGATTTATTTTAAGTCAACCACAATTTCTGGGAACTCATTATTTGAACTTCTCACCCAAAACTTGGTGATTTCTTTTCTTATCATGGTTGAATGTTTTGAGCATCGTACCAGTTTTCATTGTTAGCATGCCTATATATTGGCTTCATGTGTCAGACTAGTTTCATGTGCTAAGTAATATAAAAAATAACAAAAATATAAATATAAAGCTTGAAATGGGAATATGTCTTTGAAATAAACTACAATCATGTTTTGTATTAATCTTAATTGCTTATAAAGCATGGATAAAAAAACTCTTAATCTATTAATCTCTTAATTTTGTTCTAAATCTATTCTACCCTTAAAAACTTTCAAAAAAAAATAATAATAAATAAATAAAAATAAAAAAAGGTTTAAAATAGTTTAGCACATACACGGTGGTTACAACTGGTTTAATACTTTCCAATATTGTTTACATTTATATGCATGCATATACTTTCCAATCTCACATACACGCTTTAATATACATGTATAGCTAATAGATGACTTTTGAATTGAACTGAAACATTGAATTGACACGGTTTAATATATGATTTGTGTATGTGTATACGTATATGTATATTATCACTAGACGATTATCCGTGCATAGCAACGAGATTTTAGAGCGGCAGATAGTTATAGTGATACTTTGGTTACGCAAACGTTACACAAAACAATTAACCAAAATATCATTATAAATATATGTCGCTATAAAATCTCGTTGATATGCAAGGGTAATCGTCTATCATAAACAATTGACCTATGAATAAGAGAATGAGAAGTATTGATATACATAATATATATGACAAATAGTATTCTAATAGTAATGGTAGAACTTTCTTTTATACCACGTTGTTTGTCCGGGTTGTGTATTTACCATCCTTGTCACAACATATATCAATTTGTTATAGTCATTCATTTGTGCTTTTTTTTTTTTTTTTTTTTTTTTTTTTTTTTGTGAACGACAAATTTAGTAAAACTCTAAAGAGAAGCTAGAAAAAAGATTACAAGAAAGCAAGATTCAGGTCTTTCAACCAAGTTATCCAATTCAACTTGAATTTACATCTCTAAGAACATCAAGAAAAAAGAATCTGCTACAATATCGTCAAAAATATCCACCCTTCTTGGATTTCTCCTTCTCATTGGGGATATGTCATGTTTGGAATCTTTTTAATTCTCTAGTCATTAAAGTGTAACATGTCTTTGATGTATGTTAGTCAACTGTTTTTCTTATGTATCTCTGGCAATTGTTATTACTAAAGGGCTTGTGCTATTGATATCCGGCCCTCTTACTCCTCTTACTTGTTATATGTGTTTTGTTTTATTGACAGAATAAGACAGTTTTTGATGGTTTTTTGTTTTGTATAATTTCATTTATTACTTTTGACTTGTCAAACTGATGCAGGGCATGTTCGAGATTCAGCTCTTCCGACTTAGCTGCCGGTTTTTCGATTAACATGTGAAGTCATGTGTTTTAATTTGTTCAAGATTGAAGGGTAAACAACAATTTATAAGTGTCGCAATCTATCTTTTTAGTTTTAATAATTTACTTATTTTAAAAGATTTGTTTAGTTTTCTTATTTTAGTTTTGGTATGGATTCTTGGAACACAATTTATTTTATTACCATCCAAAATCTCTCTTTCTCTCAAAAAATAAACTCGAGAACAGAACATTATGGGGTCGGGGTATTCCTATCATTTTAGGGGTGGGGATAACCAAACCATGATGTGTTTTATATGTTTGTTTTGCAAAACATCGTCTGCCAATTCATGTCAGGTCTTCTCCCAAACAACTTTGGGTCGTGACATATCATCACATAGAATGAACGCATGTAATCGCCCATGCCCCAATCACTTGCTTCTATAAGACCAACAGTAGACTCTTTGTCGTGCTCCAACAAACCAGGGGTGTAGCATTCGAGTGTTAGACGCCATCTGCAGTTTTAAAGTCACTCCAGCATGTATGACCTCTTATTTAAAGTGATCAGAATTCTCGGTAATTTACGAATTTAATTGATTTGAAACATTAAGGACAAGTTATTGTATAACAATTATTTTACTCGTTTAATTTGTTGTTTTCATTTCATCCAAATTATAAATTAGAGAGACTGAACATCTCTTTGAATTTTACAACACTCGTAGCTGACAATAAATTTGTATGATTACAAATCAAATAATACATGCTAGTGGCGATAATTATGAAATATGTTTACGGCCTATTTTCCAATACTTTTCAAATATAATAAGTGTTGCCGAAAACATAATTTTAAGGATATGAGAAGAATTATATTAACGTAACTAGATTCAAAGTCCGCCACGATGGGCCGGCTAGCTTTAAAATTTTAATTATACGATAAAATTAATAGTAAAATATGTATAAACGTGTAGTCACATCTATGAGACGAAAATGAATATAATAAATATGCAATTATCAAGAAATTAATAACATTAAACAATACATAACGTTCAAATTAATCGAATTACATATAGTTTATAATCTATGAAGAACTTCTCTATATACAATGTTGGTTGTAGAGTTGGTGTAGTTGCCGTCTTTTTGTCAATCAGCTCCATACACATCATATTACATCAGTTGCACGGTCCAATTGAAACACACTTTTGTGATGATCTGATCCAAACATACAATAATATTCTTATTTCTACAGTAGCCTAATCCAAACACGCCTCTGAGAACCGTTGACCAGATCATACGAATAATACATCCCAACAGCCTATTTTGCGCCTTTCGTTGTTAAGTTAACACCCGTTGCCTTTTCCATTTCTATCACTTTCTAATATAATTTTACACTTATTGGTTACTATAAATTAGTAAACTAACTGTATCATATATAGGTCCTAATCGAAACACGATACGTTAATAAATAATCTCAAACTCATAGATAATTTCCATTAAAGAGCAATTTGTTCATGAAAAGTTGAAAAGTTGAGAGCAATATATATCAAACAACACACAACACCATGTTTATGTACAAACCATGTTTATGTCTAGGTTTAAAATGACTAAGTTTATACAAAATGCTAATACTATGATTTTAGCAAATAGCATAGGAGAAAAGGAAGTACCTCACAGGAACTTAATTAGTCACTATGTTGTGCAAACAATATTGGCCGCTTCTCTCCTATAGACCATTATTTTCACATCTCATCTTTAGTTTATAAGCAATTGTAGTTTTCCATAAGCACAAAACATCAATTAAAACTCCATTACCTGTTCACAATTGATCAAGAACAACACAAAATGTCAAAGTGAGCCTAAGTGTTACGCTTTGATATAAAACAGGTCAACTGGGTCGGTAAATAAGACACTGAACTAAAAGGCAGCTAAAATTAAAAACGGGTCAAATTGATAAATAAATTTGTTCTGATAGAGGGGCGTCATTTTCCCCCTTTACTTATACTTCTAACTTTGTTCCACAGAACGTATCATGATAAATATAATGTAAAATTTAGAATTCCTAATTTGTTATACAATAAGTATTAATCTCATGTTCTTTCCTCCTCATTATCCTTCTGTAGGATTCAAGTGGAATTGTTTATACACCAATAAAGAATACTTGCAAACTGAATTAAGATCTAATATACAAAACCCAAACATGAAAAATGTATGTGTATATATGTGATAATGAATTTGCATATCATACACATTATATGAGCAATCTTTTTTGTTCATTGAATGGCAACATATAGTCAAAAAAAAAATGGAGAGAGAGGAGAACAGGTTTGCGATGGATATCAAGCACTCTCTTTCTAATATTCACGTATATTACCACACACTAATTTATAACACATATGTATTTAGTTTCAATCATGCAGATGCAATATGCCAATATAGTATGTTGTAGAGTTGGTTGTAGAGTTGGTGTAGTTGCGTCTTTGTGAAATCGATATAAACCAAAAACATCTATCATCCATTCAAACTTGAATATCCTCATTCAGTTAAGAATGCAAGATCATCTACGCTGATCACAGTGGCCTACAACAAATAGAAACAAAGAACAAATTCAGAAATCAAGAGAAAAATTAAAGAAATTGAGATGAAATAAAATTTGAAATGCTACAAACTATAAAGAACTTTTTAAACTATTGCTATCAACACATACGATTCGTCATCTAGTTAGCCATCCAAAAGTACTCCAACCCAGCCGTACGAGGTCACTCTATTGCATTAAAATTTACGATTGAATGTCTTAACCTTATATTATATGAATTCTGTTAGCAGAATTGTGGATAATATTGCACCAAAAAATAAATACTCCCAACTATGCCCGGTTATTTGTATATGAATTCATTTTTCCAGCCTTTTGAGCACCAACATGCGAGAAAATTGAGGAGCGTCAATTCTACATCTTGTTGGCATGCCTTTCGCTTCTTGGATGTGGTCTGCACTTCCAAATAAGTAACAAATTATGAGTTACCTGAATTATTTTGAGAGATTTCTATAAAATATGTCCTCCGATAGTGGTTTATATAACATGATTAATATATAGACTTGTATCTAACTGATTTAGATGATCCAAAACATGTATTAAACATCACATAAGAAGCATTAATTTATCCAAATAGACATGCAACAATTTTTACAGAACACACTTCAAAATCAAACATCTTTAAGCAGAATGGTCACCTTGGTTGAGTGGTCACAGATTTGAAACTTACAATGTTTATACAACCTCATAACTTTTTTTTAACATTAACCCTTAATTTTTTTTGCAGTGATAATGAGACTAAAATAAATTATAATCCCCTATTTAATGTTATGCAAAGGCTGTTAAGGCTGATGCTATGAGTGGGACCCCCTGATTTCATTTAGACAAATCGTGACTATGAAATAACATTAAAATCACTAAACACCTTATAAAGATAAACTTAAGTAGAGGTTGAAACTCAAACCAATTAATATGGAAACAGTTCCTTCTCGTTGAAAGTTATCAATAGTATCTAATTGCTTATTAAACGGGTCAAAACTACTATGGGGTGAAAGGTTTGATTTTCAAGTGCATGTTAAAACGGTAAATATGTTTCACACATTGATGACAATCCTTGATAATAAGTTACTAAATTTACCAATGCCAGCATGTAAAATTTATCTGCTTAAAAATATTTACCCACTCATTTAGGTTTGTTTAAATGCTATGGGTGCCACTAACTCTATACATAAAATATAAATCAATGAACATTCTAGCCCTTTGCAAAATGAAAATAATAAGGGAGTAATAACCAACCTTGTGTGCCATGAATATTCAGAGGGGAGCAGCAACTTGTATATGCTTGAGTTCACCCCAAGCTGAATCTGCACACTGCAACCCTTTTGTTTAGATAATTAAGATGAAAAAATTAGTAAATATGAAATAAAGTGTCACTTTTGAAATACCTCATCAGTTGCATTGTAACGCCAATGTTCTATTTCAGCTAACCCCGCTTTCACGTACTCACCATTACTGAATGGACAATATTCGTGCCTCCACAATAGGCTAAGTCATAATGGATTTAGTCTACTATGGGAGTGTCCGGGAAAATATAGCCTGAGAAAACTTCATGGGTCATAAGTAGAAACCTTGAGTGAATTTGTTTGACCAGGGGAGCCGACAGAACCCTCATTTCTTGTGGCTTAACCATCTTTCATGATCAAATTACCTCTAGGTAATCCGAAAAATCTGAGGCTGCCTTGTGCCCGAGCATGTGCAAAGATCTGCTGTTGCTGTGATGCCAAATGAAACTGATTCCGGTTCTGCGTATTGGTTTTATGTACTTAAAGACCTAATCCCGGGCATAGTCAGTCAATCCCCCCTGCAGTGTATGGCGATAAATAGGTCAAGTATGAAAATGAAATGTTACAGATAGTTCGATAGAACAATTATCAAATACTTACAGTTAGAGGCCAGTCCTTCAACGAAAAACCAGTAAAACCTTGGTTCAATCCTGAAAAGATAAAAAGTTAATATAATGTGAAGTTTCATTTTAGAATAGATGATTGTAAGCATCCATAATGTTGATTGCTGATCTGTTAGTGGGAGAAAAAAAAAATGTAACAACGACAAAACTGTAGCATTGAATAATATACCATACCTGTGACAAATGGTAATATTCACATTGTTAATTAATATTAAATGAGTATTTATTATTTTTAAGCTGAGCATTTCTATGCGCGTTTGCATGTTTCTGAGTATTTTTAAGCATTTTTGGGAGCTGTCCCGCATACTGTAGCATACAGTCACTGCAGAAAAAGTATATTTTTGTCAGTAAGCATAAATTATTCTATTTCTGATAGTTACTGACAAGTTTCGTAATTTACTGAGAGCTTTCTCACATTTTTCGGAAAAGCAACCGCACACGCGTACCGACAGCACAGTACACATAGTAACAGTCAAATAAATATATTTTTGAGTCAGTAATAATATTTTATTAAATTTCTAACAAAACATGGATAAAAACTTTATTTTACGTATACGTGTCCAAAAACGTCGAACCAGGGCTTTACGGTCACGTTTAAGCTTAAACCGACACACGATACACCAACGAGGAGTGAAAATAAATTACCCCCTCCCCTTGCTTGTCCATATCCGGCCTTAGGTAATGCATTCCCACTATGTGCCAAAATTTTACCCACTAACTAATATAATCTTATAAATATTAGCATATTTACTCTAAATGACATCAAAACAAATTCACTTATCCATTTAAGCCTCACCAACATTCCTTGATCATTTCCTTCATCAATATACACGGCCAACTATAATTCTCCAAGATCCATCATTTTTCTTTGAAGTTCAAGTAAATTAGAGTGTATATTCAAGAGTTTCGGGTTATTTGGAACGTGGTTTGGGTAAATTTGGTGAAGTTTGGTTTGTTCTTGGTCTTTCTACCTCACGTTAACATCAAAGCTTTGTAAGGAATCATCACAACTTTTCAAATCTTGTTAAATTCATGTACATTTGATGTCCAATGATGTTAAAAATTGTTAAAAGTATATATTTTGTTAAAATGGAAAAAGCTAGGGCTTGTTATGTGATGAATAGTGCTCGACCTAGATGAAGATTTTGAACAAATTAGAGTATTTCTTGCTTGTGTGGTAAATCTTGATGTATATGGTGCTAGTTTGATGATACAAACATGATTAATGTTAATTTCGCGAGATTAAGGCAATATATACACTTTTGTGGCTATATGTATAAATCTGCTAGGATAAAAATTATAAAACTATTGGGGTTTTGAAAAACATAAAATTTTAGCTCAAGTGATGAAATGGTGGAATTAATGCTTAAAAGTTTATTTTGAATAGCTTATTGAATAAGCCATAACTAGATGAGTTTAGCTTGTAAAAATGTGAAAATGGGTCGAATGAAGTTTTATGGGTCGAACATAATATAATTTGGTCATGTTTGACTTTTTGACTAAATAGCTTATTTAGAAGAGCTTAATTGATATAATTAAAATACGTTACGTAACTAATATTTACTAATTATCAAAAATGGGCTAAATATAATTTTGGGCTAAAAAGGTTGTACGAGGACAGTTGGGCCGAGCCCAACATGAAAATGACCTCCTTTGACTTTTTGACCAAACGGATTAACGAACGTGTTAAATGATTTTTAAAAACGTGTCGATATACATAATTTAACTAAAAAAGGCTTTGGGCTAAAATTAATGAATTTGAGCTTATGGACTTTCGGTGGCAGTTGGGCCAAGCCCAACCCAACTAGTCACAGTTGACTTCTTTTGACCAAATGTGGTGGCAAATGTGTTAAAATTATTTTTAACGATATATACATCGTAAATTAAAAAGGCTAAATGGTTTTGGACTAAGTATGAACCATTGGGCTAATTTAATAAATTTCGGCCCAATGAGTATGTCGAATGACAAAATCATAATATTGCAGAAGCATACACTTTGGGTGCTACTAAATCGATAATCACAACACAAGATATAGAGAACGGATTGAAAATCCATTTTAAAATAGCTCAAATTTTTATAAATGTTGACTTTTGAAAGCATAGTGACTAAATATTGACTTTGTGTCGAAATCTATTATTAATAATTAAACGTAACGATAACGATAAAAATACTTACAACGACCAATATATATATTACGAACCAATTTTGCAAATATAGTTAACAATGCGAATTATTTGAGAAATTGCAACGCATGAGAAAATGGAAACGATTGAAAAAACGAATGGGTCATACCCAAATTTTCTAAAATTCTAACACTTAGAGTATTTTTGATAAAAATACTTAACTTTTTTAAATTTTATAAATACTTAACAATTTTTCTAAATGTCTTATAATCAAAATTATATTATAAGTAATAAACAATATTTATAATATAATATTCCCCCACTAACACTATTATTTTATTTATTTCTCAAAACCTATTTAATTAATTATAACCCTAATTAATTAAATACATAGTTATTCAACTTAACCTAATATATATATATATATATATATATATATATATATATATATATATATATATATATATATATATATATATATATATATATATATATATATATTACTTGCGCAATTTAACGACGAATACTAGCACGGAAGTTCCATCACGTGTTCCCACCGTACACATTCACCATGTGCAACCACCAAGAGTTACGTACGATAAATCATTTTGAAATATATTTTACCACACCGCAAGTAAGAAATACACAAGCACTGTTCACGCGTAAACTTTTCAAATAAAGTCAAGACATATAAGACATGAATATTTCGCTAAGACTTACCGTACTAATTTAGGTTGTGTGTCGGCGCGGTTGCACTATTTTGTTGATTAGCAGATTGCTGTTGTTTTTAAGGTGAGTTTATAGCCCCATATTTTTATACGATTTTTTTTATAAGCTTGGGGTGAGAAACATGCAAAACTGTTTTCATCGACAAAAAATGGATTTTGTGTTTTTTTTATACACAATTGTATGTAGAAACCTAAGTTTAGCTTAATTCCATTGCGCCCACTATCATCAACCGTCAATTCCTGTCTAGGAAACCGTGTGTTATAAATAGATCTATTGGGGATGACACCCCCGTTCGGTTGGCTCGGCACAGTCAAGGCGAACGTATACCATATGAAAATAGGCCGAGTGTCTGGGGATTAACACTCGCGGGAACCCCTTTCTAGCTAATACCAGCTTGGCATGCTGCGATGTCATAGTTCGGTTAGATAAGGCTTAGTGTTTGCATAGCAGGATAGTGTGTTATTGCTGAATTGTTTGTTGAATATTGCTATGGTCCATATGTGTTATGTATTTCTAAACCTATGAACTCCCCAGCGTTAGCTGAATTTTAGCATGTTTTCTTAGGAAACTGAGGTGTGTTAGTTGAAGGAAGAGCATGACGATGGTCATAATAAATGTTGGAAATGTTTTTAGTATTGCGTTAACTCTGAAATTTGGAGCGTTTTGTTTAATGGGCCACATTTTTATTTGAAATGGGTTTTATGTAAGACAACATGACTTTTAACAAGTAATGTATTTTAAAACGGATTTTCAATCCGTTCTCTATATCTTGTGTTGTGATTATCGATTTAGTAGCACCCAAAGTGTATGCTTCCGCAATATTATGATTTTGCGGGTGTTACAGATTGGTATCAGAGCCAGGTTATAGAGAACTAGGTTTATAAAAACCTTAAACTATAACCGATTTTTGAAAACTTTTCCTTATGACCGCCAGATGCCTGCCAGTTTAGCTTGCTATGATTTGAGCATTATTTGATTAAGTGTTATGATGTGCTATTCGAGTATTTTATTAAGTATATATGATACAAGTATTTTCTATATACTTACACGTGTCGCACCATATTTGTCACAGACTATGTCTCTCCCTTTCGGCACACACTCCGAGGTAGCTGCTGTTGGACACACTTCTCTGATGCGACAGCCATTTCCATTTGCGGATGACCCGTTAATGGAGGTTGTCTGAGCTGCTACTCAGCCACCCATTCGAGCTCAGCATGTACACACCACTCCAGTGTCTACCTCACCATATTTACCCAGATACACCACAGCACACCGCTCATCCCCAGCCCAGCTATACACTTTCACCCAGCATGTTCAGGATACCCCACCTATCAGATGTCGGGCCTCGTATAGGCGAGTCCGTGGACGTCGCCTCCACTTATCATCTGTGTTGTCTTCATCTCTCAGCAGGACCCGCTATGGCTAAATAGGTACCCCTACTGAATCACCTTCTCAGTCACCTATATCATCTCCAGACCATTCCCCACCTAGCCAGAGACTTAGGAGATTGGTTGAGACTTATTCAGAGGAGGATGAGGATCCAGTGGAGGATCCAGAGCAGGTTCAGGATGAGCCTACTCCGGCTGTGACTGCACCAACTGAACACACTCCTATTTATGCAGATGATGACAGGGACAGAGATGCCCCTATGGATTTGGATCAGGTTATGATGCCGCGGGATGGTAAGGGCATCATGGAGGATGTTCAGGGTATATTTGAGGTTGGACAGAGTTTCAGGGATGCACAGATTCAGGATGCGAGTGACAGTCAGTGGATGGATATTACTTGTGATGTTAGCACGGGTGTACGTGCAGCTAGCCCAGAGTACACACCATCATCTCCTTCGTTCATGCCTCCATCTCCGATGCCTACTCCACTTCCATCACCAGTGGTTTCTCCACTTGCAGAGCTCGAGGAACCCACTAAGATGGAGCAGGTGTGGATTCAGCTAGCGAATCAGGCCAGTTTACTTGATGTGCACTCAGACCAGATCAGGAGGTTGGAGCAGTCCGACCGTATTGAGAGTGTGGAGAGGAGAATTGGGACTGTTGATAGGGCAGCTTGTGTGTTATTTGAGGAGATGTACTCTGATCGGCGGGTGATGATTGGATTGAGAGCTAGATTGGATGCTTTGGAGAGATTTCATGGTAGAGAGCTTAGGAATTTGGATTTCAGGTCTATTGGCTTAGGCAGAGGCCAGAGCAGGATGCAGGGAATGTTGAGAAGGGCAAGAGGTGTTGATCGTACTCAGTGGCAGAGGATTATGACTACAGAGTACACTATTGGAGCAGTGATGAGAGAGAATCAGGAGTTGAGGGATCGTATAGGCCAGTTGGAGACTACCATTGGAGGGATGACCCTAGCATTTGAGCAGTTACGCCTAGATAGTGACCGAGCTGAGAGTAGTTGTAGTGGAGGATGTATTCATCAAGATGACTGGTATTTCTGTAGTATTCCAGAACTAACTATTAACCAAGCTTGTAATTTTGTGAACCTTCATCTTTTCGATATATATACAACAAGCTTAGTTTTTCTATCCGATTGTTCGTTTTTCCTCTGTGGTTGACTTTATTCTTACATTCTGTTTGCACTACCCATATATTCATATGATTATTTCCTTCCATAAACAAAAATCTCATTTATCGCCATCTTTTTGTGATGCAGATAAATGGCACCTAAACGAAAGTCAACCAGAGTCACACGAGGACAAACCGCCAAAACACCCACCCCAACAAGGTCAGTAAGGGGAAGGACTGCTGAGAATGTCGCCCCGACAAGAGCCGCACATGGCCAAGTTGCTGAGAACGCCGCCCCAACCAGGGCCGCGGCAAATACGCCAGTGGTGAATCAAGCAACTCTGGATGGATCGTATGGCCGCCGCTCTCGCAGCTGTAAACAAATCGACCACCAACACCGAAACATCTAGGCCAGTGACCAACAGCCGTGGTTGTACTTACTCTGAGTTCTGAAAGATCATGGTTGGAGGATTTGGAGGAACAGAGGGAGCTGTTGGCTTGACTAGATGGATTGAGAAGCTAGAAACCGTGTTTCGCATCAGCGGTTGTAACGATGACGACGGGGTCAAGTATGCATCTTTCACTTTTATGGATGCCGCTTTGACCTGGTGGAACAACTACATGAAATCTGCTAACATGGATGTTGTTTATGTCATGCCATGGGAAGACTTTAAGGAACTAGTGATTTGGAAATATTGCCCACGAAACGAGGTCAAGAAGTTGGATATAGAGTTTTGGAATTTGAAGGTGCAAAACAACAATATGGCCGCTTACAACCAGAGATTTCAGGAGTTGGCTTTGCTATGTCCTGAAATGGTTCAGACTGAGGCAAGATTGATTAAGAGGTATATCGGTGGTTTATCGAAGTCCATAAGAGGTGATGTGACTACCTCGAAATCTGCAGAACTTCAAGAGACTATGGAGATAGCAAACAAGTTGATGGATCAGGAACTTGAGGATGTTCCAGAAAAGAGTAATGACCACAAAAGGAAGTGGGAAGATCACTCTAAGGGTAGTAACAGCAGCTCTCAGAACAAAAAGCAAAATGTAGCCAAGGCTTATGCAGCTGGTTCAAGTGATAAGAAGGGTTATGACAAGAACGCACCTTTTTGTAACCGCTGCAAGCTACATCACAAGGGACAGTGCACAGTGAAATGTAACAACTGCCAGAAAATAGGACATTTGGCAAGGAATTGTAGGGAAAGACCCCTAGCCACCGCTCAAGCAGCACCACCCCACAACCGTAGGGCGGAAGTCACCTGCTTTGGGTGCGGTGAAAAGGGTCATTACAGAAATGAGTGCAACAAGCCCCGAAACTAGGGAAATGGTGGTGGACCAGGAAACCAGTGGTCAACAATGGAAACCAGGGCAATGGTGGAGGAGCCCGTGGAAGGGTTTATGCTGTGGGCAGAAGGGAAGCCCAGGACGACCCGAACGTGGTGACGGGTACGTTTCTCTTAAATAATCGTTATGCTTCAGTACTATTTGATACGGGAGCAGATAGAAGTTTTGTGTCGATTGCTTTTAGTTCTCTAATTGACATAGCCCCAACCACCTTAGATAATTTCTTTGACGTAGAATTAGCAAACGAAAACCTAGAAAGAGTAGGTACCATTATAAGGGGTTGCACTCTAAACTTATTAAACCGCCCATTCAACAAAGACCTTATGCCAGTAGAGTTGGGTAGTTTTGACGTCATCATAGGGATGGATTGGCTATCGAAATATCATGCCATCATCGTCTATGATGAGAAGATCGTCAGAGTACCCTATGGGAACGAAGTTCTGATGATTGAAGGAGATCGGAGAGATCGTGCACGTTCGTCGAGATTGAGCATCATCTCGTGTACGAAGGTGCAGAAGTACATTGAGAAAGGATGCCACCCCTTTTTAGCTCATGTTACTGAAAAGAAGGAAAAGGAGCCCGGAGAGAAAAGGTTGGAAGATATGCCAATCGTGAGGGATTTCCCGGAAGTTTTTCCAGAAGACCTACCTGGACTCCCATCGACCAGACAAATTGAATTTCAAATCGATTTGGTGCCAGGAGCCGCGCTTGTAGCGCGAGCATCCTATCGGTTAGCACCTATAGAGTTACAGGAGTTGTCTTATCAGTTAGCTGAACTGTCTGGAAAAGGTTTTATCAGACCGAGTTCTTCGCCTTGGGGAGCTCCTGTCTTGTTTGTTAAGAAAAAGGATGGATCCTTCAGGATATGTATCGACTATCGGGAGCTGAATAAGCTAACCATTAAGAATAGGTACCCACTCCCAAGAATCGATGATTTATTTGATCAGTTGAAAGGTTCATCAGTTTACTCTAAGATAGACCTGAGATCGGGTTATCACCAACTTTGAGTCCGGGAAAGGGATATCCCGAAGACCGCATTCCGAAACCGATACGGCTATTACGAATTCCAAGTTATGCCTTTCGGCTTGACAAATGCACCAGCTGTATTCATGGACCTCATGAATCGAGTGTGTAAGCCGTATTTGGATAAATTCGTAATAGTATTCATTGGTGATATCCTAATATATTCCAAGAATGAGAAAGAGCATGAGGGGCATCTCAAGCTAATTCTGGAATTATTGAAAAAGGAGTTATACGCTAAGTTTTTGAAGTGTGAATTTTGGATATCGACTGTGCAGTTTCTTGGCCACGTAATAGATAGACAGGGGATTCACGTAGACCCCGCCAAGATTGGGAAACGCCCACAACGCCTAATGAAATACGACAATCTTTAGGACTTGCCGGCTATTACCGAGGTTTATTGAAGGTTTTTCTACGATTGCTAAGCCGTTGACAAAACTGACACAAAAGAATGTGAAATACGACTGGGGAGATAAGGAGGAAGAAGGTTTTCAACTCCTTAAGAAAAGATTGTGTAGTGCACCTATTTTGGCTCTCCCCGAGGGTAGTGAAGATTTTGTTGTGTATTGTGACGCATCACACAAGGGTTTGGGAGCAGTGCTGATGCAGAGAGAGAAGGTGATATTATACGCTTCTAGACAGCTGAAAAACCATGAGAAAAACTACACAACCCATGACCTAGAGTTAGGATCAGTCGTGTTTGCGCTGAAAATTTAGAGGCATTATCTTTATGGTACTAAGTGTGTGGTATATACTGACCACAAAAGTCTACAGCATATCTTGAACCAGAAGGAGCTGAACATGAGACAACGCCGATGATTAGAGTTGCTTAGCGACTATGATTGTGAGATCCGTTACCACCAAGGCAAGGCAAATGTAGTTGCCGACGCCCTCAGCAGAAAGGAGCAGATAAAACCCCTCAGAGTCAGATCGTTAGGGATGACGATCAGTTCTTCGCTTCCGAAAAAAATTCTTGAGGCTCAGGGTGAGGCGCTCAAGGATGAAAACCGACCACGTGAGAAAATTTACGGAATGCCAGAAAGTGAGAATGGCTTCGTAAAAAGATCCGATGGAGTTTTGTGCTATGGGGACAGATGTTGGTTCCCGTTATATGGAGGAATTCGTGATTTGATCATGCACGAATCCCACAAGTCCAAGTACTCCATCCACCCAGGATCTGACAAGATGTACTAAGATTTGAAGAAGTTCTATTGGTGGCCAAACATGAAGGCCGATATAGCTGAGTACGTCAGTAAGTGTTTAACGTGCTCGAAGGTCAAGGCTGAACACCAGAGACCATCCGGTCTGCTTGTTCAACCTGAGATCCCAGAATGGAAATGGGAGCGTATCACTATGGATTTTATCACCAAACTGCCTAAGACGTCGAGCGGTTATGATACGATTTGGGTAATCGTTGACCGTCTCACTAAATTAGCTCATTTCCTTCCTATAAAGGAGAATGACAGCATGGACAAACTTGCATGGCTGTATGTGAAGGAAAATGTCGCAAGGAATGGTGTGCCTATTTCTATAATCTCTGATCGAGACAGTCGATTCACGTCTAATTTTTGGAGGTGGCTTCAGGACGCATTGGGAACCGACCTTGACATGAGTACAGCTTATCATCCTTAAATTGATGGTCAGAGCGAAAGGACCATTCAGAGATTAGAGGACATGCTGAGAACCTGTGTGATTGACTTCGGGAACGGCTGGGATAGGCATTTACCTTTAGCCGAGTTTTCCTATAACAACAACTATCACACCAGCATTAAAGCTGCACCGTATGAGGCACTTTATGGTCGTTAGTGCAGATTGCCAATTTGTTGGGCTGAAGTCGGAGAAAGCCAACTTACTGGGCCAGACTTAGTCCACGAGACTACAGAGAAGATCGTGCAGATCAAGAGCCGAATGCAAGCGGCTCATGACCGTCAAAAGAGCTATGCCGACAAGAGGCGAAAACCCCTTGAGTTCCAAGTGGGAGACAAAGTGATGTTAAAGGTCTCGCCATGGAAAGGCGTGATAAGATTCGGCAAGCGTGGTAAGCTGAACCCTCGCTATATTGGACCTTTCAAAATTCTTTCCAGGATCGGGCCGGTAGCCTACCGACTCGAACTGCCATCTGAGCTTAGCGCTTGACGGATGATAACGCCGTCATTCCGTTGGATGAGATTCAGCTTGACGAGAAACTAAATTTCATCGAAGAGCCGATTGAAATCATGGACCGGGAAGTGAAACGGCTAAAGCAGAGTCGTATCCCAATTGTGAAGGTCCGTTGGAACTCTCGCAGAGGCCCCGAGTACACATGGGAGCGAGAGGATGAAATCAAGCGAAAATATCCTCATCTCTTTTCAAACCCAACGAGTAACGTAAATTGAAATCCGGGACGGATTTCCCGATTAGCTGGGGAGACTGTGACAAATGGTAATTTTCACGTTGTTAATTAATATTAAATGAGTATTTATTATTTTTAAGCTGGGCATTTCTATGCGCGTTTGCATGTTTCTGAGTATTTTTGAGCATTTTTTGGAGATGTCCCGCATACTGTAGCATACAGTCACTGCAAAAAAAGTATATTTTTGTCAGTAAGCATAAATTATTCTATTTCTGATAGTTACTGACAAGTTTCGTAATTTACTGAGAGCTTTCTCATATTTTTTTAAAAAGCAACCGCACACGCGTACCGACAGCACAATACACATAGTAACAGTCAAATAAATATATTTTTGAGTCAGTAATAATATTTTATTACATTTCTGACAAAAACATGGATAAAAACTTTATTTTACGTATACGTGTCCAAAAACGTCGAGCCAGAGCTTTACGGTCATGTTTAAGCTTCAACCGACACACGATACACCAACGAGGAGTGAAAATAAATTACCCCCTCCCCTTGCTTGTCCATATCCAGCCTTAGGTAATGCCTCCCCACTATGAGCCAAAAATTTACCCACTAACTAATATAATCTTATAAATATTAGCCTATTTACTCTAAATGACATCAAAACAAATTCACTTATCCATTTAAGCCTCATCAACATTCCTTGATCATTTCCTTCATCAATATACACGGCCAACTATAATTCTACAAGATCCATCATTTTTCTTTGAAGTTCAAGTAAATTAGAGTGTATATTCAAGAGTTTCGGGTTATTTGAAACGTGGTTTGGGTAAATTTGGTGAAGTTTGGGTTGTTCTTGGTCTTTCTACCTCACGTTAACATCAAAGCTTTGTAAGGAATCATCACAACTTTTCAAATCTTGTTAAATTCATGTACATTTGATGTCCAATGATGTTAAAAATTGTTAAAAGTATATATTTTGTTAAAATGGAAAAAGCTAAGGCTTGTTATGTGATGAATAGTGCTCGACCTAGATGAAGATTTTGAACAAATTATAGTATTTCTTTCTTGTGTAGTAAATCTTGATGTATATGGTGCTAGTTTGATGATACAAACATGATTAATGTTAATTTCGCGAGATTAAGGCAATATATACACTTTTGTGGCTATATGTATAAATCGGCTAGGTTAAAAATTATAAAACTATTGGGCTTTTGAAAAACATAAAATTTTGGCTCAAGTGGTGAAATGGTGGAATTAATGCTTAAAAGTTTATTTTGAATAGCTTATTGAATAAGCCATAACTAGATGAGTTTAGCTTGTAAAAATGTGAAAATGTGTCGAATGGAGTTTTATGGGTCGAACATAATATAATTTGGTCATGTTTGACTTTTTGACTAAATAGCTTATTTAGAAGAGCTTAATTGATATAATTAAAATACGTTACGTAACTAATATTTACTAATTATCAAAAATGGGCTAAATATAATTTTGGGCCAAAAATGTTGTACGGGGACAGTTGGGCCGAGCCCAACATGATAATGACCTCCATTGACTTTTTGACCAAACGGATTAACGAACGTGTTAAATGATTTTTAGAAACGTGTTGATATACATAATTTAACTAAAAAGGGCTTTGGGCTAAAATTAATGAATTTGAGCTTATGGGCTTTCGGTGGCAGTTGGGCCAAGCCCAACCCAACTAGTCACAGTTGACTTCTTTTGACCAAATGTGGTGGCAAATGTGTTAAAATTATTTTTAACGATATATACATCGTAAATTAAAAAGGCTAAATGGTTTTGGACTAAATATGAACGATTGGGCTTATTTAATAAATTTTGGCCCAATGAGTATGTCGAATGACAAAAATGACTTTTGAAATAATTTTCGACTCACTATGAATATTATTATTTAACGATACGACATATATACTTAAAACTAGTTTGGACTTGTTTTGAGACGCGTTAGTCTCCAAAAGGGTGAAAAATGACATTTTAACCAAATTTTTATAAATGTTGACTTTTGTTGACTTTTGAAAGCTAAATATTGACTTTGTGTCGAAATCTATTATTAATAATTAAATGTAACGATAACGATAAAAATACTTACAACGACTAATATATACACTACGAACCAATTTTGCAAATATAGTTAACAATGCGAATTATTTGAGAAATTGCAACGCAAGAGAAAATGGAAACGGTTGAATAAACGAATGGGCAATACCCAAATTTTCTAAAATTCTAACACTTAGAGTATTTTTGATAAAAATACTTAACTTGTTTAAATTTTATAAATACTTAACAATTTTTCTAAATGTCTTATAATCAAAATTATATTATAAGTAATAAACAATATTTATAATATAATATTCCCCCACTAACACTATTATTTTATTTATTTCTCAAAATCTATTTAATTAATTATAACCCTAATTAATTAAATGCATAGTTATTCAACTTAACCATATATATATATATATATATATATATATATATATATATATATTTATATATATATATATATATATATATATATATATATTTGATCCGTGCTAAATAGTGTATATAAATATTATGCAGACGGATACGCGTGAATAAAGACAAATTAACCCTTTAGGAAAAAGGCTATCTTGCAAAAACTCACGTTTGTGTGTGTAGTGTGAAACCAGGTAAGTGATTACCCAGGTCGTTTCCCAACGAGGTGTGAATGGGCAATTGTTTGAAGCTTGGAATTAGAGTGACTGATGATTGGGAATAGAATTTTGATTGTTTAATTCTATTTTAACAAATGAGAAACAAATTTTCACTGAAATATTAAGGTTTAAACAATTTATAATAAAAACGCGCAACTGGAATTCTAAAACGGGACTAAAAAGTGAAATATTAGAAAACTAAGCCTACAAGTGCAAAATTATTTTTCTTAAATCCTAAATAATAAAAGAAAATTTTACAAAAAAGATTTGTATTTTTCTGAATATTATTTAATTTATTATGAATTAAAAACTATTATAAACTAATTAAAATGATTAAAAATAGTAAATGACTTAGGAAAAATCTAAAAAATTCAAGTTAAGTCTAAATTAATATTCTAAGTCTAGGAAAAATAAAATTAGAAGATATCTAAACTCTAATAAGCAGTTGGGATAATAAGCAGTTTGGGAATAAGCCCAAAAATAAGCTAAAAAGCTCTAAAAATTACCACAGGCTAGGAAATAGATTTAATATACTAATAGAAGCTTAAAACAACAGAATAAGCATAAATAAGCACAAGACAATAAGCTGATAAGCAGTTATGCAGTATCACTAATTGTGCAGAAATGACAAATAACGCCACAACTTGCAGACAGATTTTAAGCACTTAAATAAGCTGATAAGTGGAATAATAAGGGGGCAAAAGCTTCTCTGTATTATAAGCTACACTAAAATACTAAAAGCCCCAATTTACAACAACCTATTGAACTCTA
Source organism: Artemisia tridentata subsp. tridentata (assembly GCA_021014915.2). Taxonomy (NCBI): domain Eukaryota; kingdom Viridiplantae; phylum Streptophyta; class Magnoliopsida; order Asterales; family Asteraceae; genus Artemisia; species Artemisia tridentata. The sequence continues at coordinate 195,137,540 of CP139508.1, read as the reverse complement.
ATTGAGCACAAGATCAGATGGTCTAGAAACCAAAAAAATGATTGCAGTCTTGGATTAGTGAAATGGGTAAAGTGCAGACCAGATTTAAGCTATGAAATAAGCTAAAAAGTGGGATCAGTGAAATGGGAAGGGTTCTTTTCAGAGCCAAAAAAAGGTACAGAACTGCGAGAACCGGCATCAACCAATCAGAATTTTTTGGATATTAATTTTTATTATTTAATTCAAAAGGGTATCATGGTAAAATTACCTTTTTTATTTTCTTTTTGAATTTTTTTAATATAAAACGTTTTTTTAGTTCCTAAATTTTAGGATTTTTTTTTTTTTTTTTTTTTTTTTTTTGAATAATATTTTTTCCAGCATGCATTTTTAGTAAGGTGCACATGTGTTTTTTATATAATGTATGTTTACGTATATTTGTAGTGTTCAATTTACGTGTATTTGGTAAGGTGCATATGTGTTTTTTTTGGATAATGTAAATTTACGTGTGTTTGTAATGCATGGAATGGCAAACAAAAGTATTTTATATGTATTGTTTACAATTTAAAACAAAAAAATTATATACAAAATTTAAAATCATGTGATATACACTTCAAATACAAATTTCAAAAAGCAAAAAATATGTTGTCGTGTATGCACATGTATTTTCTCTCGTTGGACACTTTGTATTTCTTTGTATGTATATGTGCACTTGTATCTACGGCTGCACTTGTGCACTTGTATCTACGGCTGCACTTGTATCGATAGATAGTATGTACAAAACACATGTGCACTCTTCATATTGCTCATCATACTCGTACCTGTAACCACAAAAACACAAGTGCACACTTAAAATAGTAGTCAAACACATCGCCAAACTCTAGAACTTGTATATTCACCAAGTTAAAAGACAAACATGCACATGTGTTTTTTTAATAACACTAAACTCGAACACATGTATTTTTAATTATATGAACACCATCTCACCTAAACTACACATCTAAAGTACACAAACATCAACTGAAAGTACACTAACTAATTGAACTCAGAATCACAAAACACGAAACATCAACTGAATTTTTTTCCATTGTAATATACTAACAACTGACGAGATGCAATTCAATTACATACATAACTTAATGTGCGTGAATTAAATTCATAAAAGCGTAATTAACTCGATAATCTAAAAACATAAATCAACCAATCAATACATCTAACAAACTGATAAAAACGGAACTCGTAAATAAACGATCCAAAACATGATGAAAAATGCCTCAACACGCATCGATATCATAAACCATTGGTGTCTGCAAATCATACAAATACGAATATCATCAATGTTATCACTACACCTTAGCATAACCAAACAACCGTCAAACTATCGTTAGTCAACTTACTAACACCTATCCGCAAACAATAAAACGTCCTGAATCACTCACTCTTCAGCAAAGCATTAACCGTCAAATCAAAAAGCTTACATACTAAAAACTAATCAACCGCATAAACTCTCAAATCATTCACATAATTTCATAATCACATCTAACAACCTAAATCAGTACCACATATTTGACCCAATAAGCGACAAATCGAAAACCTTGACCAATTATGTTGTACGAGGTTTGACTGCTGAAACAGCCAATCAATTTCAATCCCATCACATCCATTCCCACGTTCCATGAATAAATTCGACCAATCATAATATATAATCATCAATCAATTAATTAAAATGGTACGAGGATACATCTTAATAATTAACGATTACCTCTTTATATTACCAGATCTGCTGCCTCTTTATTTTTCCAGATCTGCTGTCGACTATACACCGTTTCTGGATCTGCTTCTCTTTCCTTAAAAACTGCTCTTAATTGACAATAAAAACCTTGTAAATCCCTATATATCGAGAGCAATCAACGTTTCTCCTCGGTTTTCTATGGCGTTTAGAGAGCGCGTGCGGTAGTGTAGGGTGAAGAGGAGGTTGTGGTAGTTGTTTTGGTGGTGGCGGTGAGGTGATAGAGGTGGCGGTGGTGGTGTTTTGTTGGTGGCCGGCGGCGGCGCAAGAGAGAAGAAGAGAGGTTTTTTTTAGGGTTATGTTAAAATGAAAGAAGAAGATAGTGGGTAGGTTTTTATTAGCACTAACTTTTATTTATTTTGAAAACCCTATAATACCCTTTTTCTTTTAATTGAATACTTTTGTTTTCAGTTTAATTACAAAACTGCCATAATCATTTATAGCCATTGATTAAAAAATAGAAGGTTGAGATCGGTTCTCGCAGTTTGTACATTTATTTGGTTCTGAAAAGAACCTTCACTATATTATATATTATAATATATATATATATATATATATATATATATATATATATATATATATATATATATATATATACTAATATACTGCATATATATGATTTTATATATATATGCACTTGATCCGTGCTAAAATAGATGTATATGAAATGGATATATGCATGACGGTTCAAAACGCAGTGATCATAAAGTACAAATTAAACCCTTTGAGTTCTGAAAAAGGGCTATCCTATATATATATATATATATATATATTATATATATTATATATATATATATTAATATAATATATATATATATATATATATATATATTGATTTTATATATATATTTGATCCGTGCTAAATAGTGTATATAAATATTATGCAGACGGATACGCTGATAAAGACAAATTAACCTTTAGGAAAAAGGCTATCTTGCAAAAACTCACGTTGTGTGGTAGTGTGAAACCAGGTAAGTGATTACCCAGGTCGTTTCCCAACGAGGTGTGAATGGGCAATTGTTTGAAGCTTGGAATTAGAGTGACTGATGATTGGGAATAGAATTTTGATTGTTTAATTCTATTTTAACAAATGAGAAACAAATTCTCACTGAAATATTAAGGTTTAAACAATTTATAATAAAAACGCGCAACTGGAATTCTAAAACGGGACTAAAAAGTGAAATATTAGAAAACTAAGCCTACAAGTGCAAAATTATTTTTCTTAAATCCTAAATAATAAAAGAAAATTTTACAAAAAAGATTTATATTTTTCTGAATATTATTTAATTTATTATGAATTAAAAACTATTATAAACTAATTAAAATGATTAAAAATAGTAAATGACTTAGGAAAAATCTAAAAAATTCAAGTTAAGTCTAAATTAATATTCTAAGTCTAGGAAAAATAAAATTACAAGATATCTAAACACTAATAAGCAGTTGGGATAATAAGCAGTTTGGGAATAAGCCTAAAAATAAGCTAAAAAGCTCTAAAAATTACCACAGGCTAGGAAATAGATTTAATATACTAATAGAAGCTTAAAACAACAGAATAAGCATAAATAAGCACAAGACAATAAGCTGATAAGCAGTTATGCAGTATCACTAATTGTGCAGAAATGACAAATAAAGCCACAACTTGCAAACAGATTTTAAGCACTTAAATAAGCTGATAAGTGGAATAATAAGGGGGCAAAAGCTTCTCTGTATTATAAGCTACACTAAAATACTAAAAGCCCCAATTTACAACAACCTATTGAACTCTAATTGAGCACAAGATCAGATGGTCTAGAAACCAAAAATCTGATTGCAGGCTTGGATCAGTGAAATGGGTAAAGTGCAGACCAGATTTAAGCTATGAAATAAGCTAAAAAGTGGGATCCAAGATAATGAACTAAAAGCTAGCTATGTGAACTATCTGTAACCTAAAAATCAGGTAGTGAGGACAAGGTAATAAGCAGATAAAAAGCTGAGAATAGCAGCTAAAAAAAACTCAGACTGCTCAGTGTTCTGTGTATGCAGAAGTTGTGCAGAGGGCACAAAACCAATTGAAACCAAACCAGGCTGTTTTGACTGCTCTAATATGACCTTAAGGACTCAGAAAATGAAAAGAAAAAGGGCCAAAAGTGCTTATAGCAGCTTATGGCTTATTTGGACTATTTAAGGACTGAAAATTGCACAGGGTACTAGAAACTAGTAAATCTATCTATATTGCTAAAGATGACTTAAAAACACCTTATATGGACTAAGAAAAGCTGAATCAAAGTTGGACAATTGGTAATTCTACAGTAACAACTTAATTAACCAATAGAACTTATTAAACCAAACACCCCTTAAATATGGTCTGTGGGGATTTTTAACTAGCACTACTTAACTTAACTTATAAATTCTAGTTATTACTGATTAGATGACTTATTTTAACTATATTAAGCAACTTTTAAAACAGAAATAAGCAATACAATAGGCTATACTATAGTTGGCTGTTTTTGGCTTTTTTAGTGATTATTAAGCAAAATTAAGAAATGACTATTTAATACTGATATAATTGATGAAATATAACTAGAAACTAGCAATAAGCATAAAATTATGACAATAAGCTATAAATAAGCTGTTCAACAGTAATATTGAAAATTAATGCAAAATATTAAAAACTGGCTTACAAGTGATATGGCTAAAGAAACAAGGACAGAACCACTCCTAGCTTGTTCACACAAGCTAGAAAACCCAATAAAAGCCTTCCTGAAACAGCTTATTCTACCAGAAGAGCTTATGGTGAGCTTCTTTGACTTTCATTGACTTTCTTCATCTTTTGAATTTTAAAGCTATTAATCACTATATAAGCTTACAGAAAGCTATTATGAGCTTGTATAAGCTTATAGCAAGGGTGTGGATGCTTATGATTATTTTTAAACAGGTTATGAGATTATTTAGCTTAACAGTTAACTTGAAATCTTAGAAATACTGGAATTTAGAACAAAAGTGATTGAAATAAGCTTATCTTGACTGAATTGAACTTGAATTAATAACTGGAACTTAAAATTTATAAAACTTGAACATTAAAAGTACAATACGATTTAAAGAAATAAACTACATGCCTTCATTGGCTTACAAGATGTCCTATTTATACTAAATTAAAATGGGATAGGTCTAATCTTTAACTCTGAATCTTTCTGCACCCTTGGATGGTCTTCAAATGATCTTAGCCCCTCAAATTAGGTTTTGGCGCCAAAAATGAGATAGTGGAAAAATCCACTATCTCTGATAACTCGAAATGGGGAAGAAGCATTTAATGCACTTTGGCTGTTAGGTGAAGTGTAGCAGAGAGGAGGAGGGGGGGGGTGAAGTGATGGAGCAGAGAAAACAATGGGAAGGGGTGGTATGGTTTTGGGTTTTGGCGGTATGGGAAGAAGGAGAAGGAAGGTTTGACTTAAAGTCAAACCTGGATCTGGGTTTATTTAAACAAAGGTGGGAGTGGGCTTGTGTTTGTGGTTTGGGCTTTGGGTTTATTAAAAGGCTTTAGTTATTTAGGATTAGGATCCGGTTTGGTTTGTTAATTAAACACAAGGACCATTTTTGTAATTTATGAAGTTTTGAGGGGTTGAACTTGCCAATTCTTGAAAACTTTCATCCAGGGACTAATAGTGAACATATTTGATTTCCCAAGGACTCATGTTGACTTATCTTCCAAATTAAACCTTCAGGGACTAATTCTGCCAATTTATGAAACTTTAGGGACTGAAATTGTCAATTTTGTAAACTTAGCTCGTTTTTCACCTGCTTTCAATCCTTTTGTACCTGAATCATATAAAAACACATTCTATGGATATTTGTAGCATTATGTGACTTTTCAAAGTGTTTTTGGCTGTTTTTGCAGTTTAAATGAGAATAAAATGATGAGTATTTAGACACTCATCAATATTACTTACGCAATTTAACGACGAATACTAGCACGGATGTTCCGTCACGTGTTCCCACCGTACACATTCACCATGAGCCACCACCAAGAGTTACGTACGATAAATCATTTTGAAATATATTTTACCACACCGCAAGCAAGAAATACAAGAGCACTGTTCACGCGTAAACTTTTCAAATAAAGTCAAAACATATAAGACATGAATATTTCGCTAAGACTTACCGTACTAATTTAGGTTGCATGTCGGCGCGGTTGCACTATTTTGTTGATTAGCAGAGTGCTGTTGTTTTTTAGGTGAGTTTATAGCCCCTTATTTTTATACGATTTTTTTATAAGATTGGGGTGAGAAACATGCAAAACTGTTTTCATGGACCAAAAATGGATTTTTTTTTTATTTTTATACACACTTGTATGAAGAAACCTAAGTTTAGCTGAATCTCATTGCGCCCACTATCATCAACCGTCAATTCCTGTCTAGGAAACCGTGTGTTATAAATAGATCTATTGGGGATGACACCCCCGTTCGGTTGGCTCGGCACAGTCAAGGCGAACGTATACCATATGAAAATAGGCCGAGTGTCTGGGGATTAACACTCGTGGGCACCCCTTTCTAGCTAATGCCAGCTTGGCATGCTGCGATGTCATAGTTCGGTTAGATAAGGCTTAGTGTTTGCATAGCAGGATAGTGTGTTATTGCTGAATTATTTGTTGAATATTGCTGTGGTCCATATGTGTTATATATTTCTAAACCTACGAACTCACCAGCGTTAGCTGACTTTTAGCATGTTTTTCTCAGGAAACTGGGGTGTATTAGCTGAAGGCAGGGCATGGCGATGGTCATAATAAATGTTGGAAATGTTTTTAGTATTGCGTTAACTCTGAAATTTGGACCGCTTTGTTTAATGGGCTACATTTTTATTTGAAATGGGTTTTATGTAAGACAACATGACGTTTAACAAGTAATGTATTTTAAAACGGATTTTCAATCCGTTCTCTATATCTTGTGTTGTGATTATCGATTTAGTAGCACCCAAAGTGTATGCTTCCGCAATATTATGATTTTGGGGGTGTTACAATACCCTCATTGAATATACAGCTTCTAAAATTTTGTTATATACGATGGTTATTTAAAGCTGCTGAATTTAGAGAAGTCGTACGGAATCTAATGAAGATAATGCTATTTTAGCAAATCCTAGAATTCTTCCCTTTTGGTAACAAACCCAATTGAGAAAGTGAATTTGATAAAGCAACTAAGTTATAGAGGTCATGGTCAACTGAAATCAGATCACGAATATAAGTTACTACTAGAGATAGACTGATAAACTTTAATAAAAAAAGGATGCCAAACAGCGTTTAATGAACTTATAATGCTCAGTTGCCTCTCTTGAGTCGTATTCTGTTTGAGCAAAGCTACTCATGGTATTGTTCTGTTCTACGCAATCCTATACGTGTACACACCCACTGTATTTCATTTTTTCTTACAAATTTGATCAAATGTAAACATTATTATACAGTAAACCCCACTATACCCATATAAACCATCCTTATATCAAAGATTTGATGTTAAACCAATGAATTCCCTTGACATTAAAATAACGGGTTTTTAGTTAAAAATGACAAAAGTGATTGCTTAACTGACTTAATGGGGAAAAGACTTAAAACGTGCAATACTTGCAGAATACACCTTAATGCATCCTGCTTATGGTCGATACCCACAGGTCTGCAGTTTAATAATTTCCCACATAACAGTATGAGAAAAAAAATTAGCAAAATCACATCTTTGAATGCAGAAGTAAAACAAAAATAGTAAGCTTACGGGTATCTCAAGTGCAACGTGATCTACAGTTCTGTTAAATGGATCAGTTGCATCCAATGCCATGGTCTTTTTGAACACCTACAGTACAAAAAATAGCACCCATAAGTATAAATCCAAGATGTAAAACCAATACACGATTTGCTAATATAAATGATAATTATAAGATAATTTCATAATGCTAAAGCGACATTCAATGCTGGCTTCTTGTACTCCAAATTCTGATGAGGCAGGCTTTCGTTTTCCTCAAGATCCATGTAAACATGAGGTGCACCATCTGTACATTATATCATATAGAATACTAAAAACCGACAATAAAAATGAAAGAACAAAGTCGTAATCAATTTATTAGACTATTCTATTTCCATGATTCAAGTAATCCAACCCGACCAACCCTGTTTTGAAGATCATGAAAAATTAAGCGAATCCAAATTTAGTGCAGGGAGTTGTACTTGATGTGGACGTAACAATTATTATGTATTAATCAAGTTAACAATGGCTAGTCACCATTTAAGAGCTATACAAATTCTATATCTACAGTACTAACTTTTCTATTATCATTAACCAATAATTTTACAATTGAGCAAAAATAATTCATGTTGTAATCATTTATGGCCTAATTAAATCTTAATAAACCAATTTTGTAATTAAGATGAGTCGGGTACAAATATACCTTCATCAACATTAAGCATTAGATTTCCAGAAAACATGTCATTATGAGCAAACATGAGATGGTAACTTTAAGCTCATATTTATATTCAAGATAATATGGAAAAAGGACACTATGCAGAAATTTAAAGTGAAGGGTAGGTCACCTTTGCTGCTACAAATATGAAACAAATGCTTGTTAGAATAATGATATCCGTTATCTTTTTCAGCAGATAAACATTATCTTTTTTATCTTCCTAAACCACAACTTGTTTAATTCGCTACATTAGATCCTGCAATAGGATCCTGCAAGAAAAAACAAAAATTGCATTATTACATTCTTAAAAATAAATACTTAATACGAATAAGCATAACATTGTTAAATACAAAGTATGTATATATCATTTCATTATCATTATCACGAAGCATATAATTCAATTCCATTAAATAATTAATAATGAAATTAAAAGAACAAATAGTTGCGTAAGGTATACACCTTTGCGATATAAAGAGAAGTGTTGTGTTCTGCAAATAAATGAGAGATGCAATTTATAAGATGGGATTAGGGTTAACATTGTATTCAAATATGGTTATTATTGTGCTATAAAAAAGGAAATGATATTTCAGTTTTCAAAATTTTAAAATTAGCTGTAATTTCGGTAATCATATTAAAAATAAACCATTCCTTGTTACAGAATTCATGGATAAGAATATTTTTGAATTCTTTTGAAATAACACATTTTTAAAAATCAAATATGCAGTTGCTTAAAACATAAACATTACAATCAGGATAGTATAGCAAAGAACATGATCAAATAACATAAACCATGATCAACTAACAGTAACACATTTTTTTTTAAATAATACCATACATATTGACAAAAAAAAACGATCAACTAACATTATAATCAACATGTCAACGTAAACAAAAGAATTAACATGAAATAGTAAAAAATGTGATTACTAACATTTAATTGATAGACAGGAACAGGGGAAATTTTACCTTCAATGTTGGGTACACATAATGGACAGGAACATTCAAAATTTTAATTACCAAAAGTTCATCAAACAACTTACACCGAAACATTTATAAACACGTCGTGGGTATAATTTTTATGTAGCAAATATTTTGATTAACCTAAAATAACATATTTCTTATACGTTATATGTATAGATAGGATGGAAATGAAGGATTGTGAAACCTAGAAGAATGCATTATATCCCAGTGGACTCAGATTCTTGTATAGATTCAACCCTCTAAACTTACTAAACCAAAAGACCTAATGCTAATGTTGGAGTGAAACACTTCATGGACTGTATATGTTGTATAACTTTATACATATGTCAAAGCAAAGCTTTCTATATGAGGTTTCCCGTTTTACAAAGAATTTAGCTTCACACACATTTCATCAAACACATGTTGTGCATAAAAAAAACAATGTGATAGAAAATACTTTTTTGACAGCATGGGCTAAATATGGAACCACCAAGAGAAAGGAGCAGCATGATAAACTTAGGTGTGGCCATTTCAATATATGATTAGTTTTAGTATTGCACTTATACACACGCACCCACATATAAAGACTACAAATCTGTATAACCGAAGACATATACGCAGATAACCCTTAGTTGTAGGGGTTGTGGACTTGCAAAAGTTGTAACTTGTAAACAAATTCGAAACAAAAAACCAGAAAAAAAAAATGCAAATGATTTTGAAACTGCAATCTCATAACTCACTTGAATCCTTTGCCAAATACTTGAAGGCCTTCCGATCTAGATGTTCCCCTGATTCCTTTAGTACTCTCTCCATTTTCTCCATCTGTAAAGTTCATTAACAAAGATTACACATACTCTTTTTCCTGTTAGTCAATGTTATAATATCAATTGAAAAACATGTTATGTATGATAATGAGTTGTCCGCGGAAACTAATAGACTAAAACAACTGAAAATGAGGTTTAACACTTGCATTGAAATTCTAGTTCAATGTAGGCATGTAGCAAAACCACATTATACATCAAAATCGAAGTTCATATCACCAAATGTCACTTCCGTGACGTCCATAGGAGTTACACTTGGGAACTTTCAGCTGTGGTTTCCCCAACAAAGACTGAACTGTAACTTGTTATTTTTTTTTAATGCATACAAAAAATTATGACAGGAGTATATATTTCAATACATTGAAACTAAATTCGGCTTGTCGTTCTTTTTTTTTTTTAATGCATACAATGTCGTTCACCAAAAAATTTTAAATAAAATAGACTATTGTTGTAATAGTGTATAATGTTAGTAATCATGTAAAAAAGCAGAAATCATTTATATAAGAATTTAACAAATTAGTATGAAATTGGAGATTAATAACCTGTAATTGATAGTACCACGAATCAGGCGCAATTAGGTCACCGGAATAATTCTGATTTATTGAGGGTTGTTGATTAGTTGATGTTGTTTATTTTAGTTAGGGTTTATTTGAAAATGGGGATCCGGTATGTGTTATAAAGGCTTTATTTATCAAGAACGTTTATCAAGATCTATTGTTCTAAATTTGATTTAATTTGTATGGATCTTGATTTTGATGTTCGGGGTTTTTGATTTTCGAATAGGGTGGAAAAGGGGATCTAGAGAGAAAATATTGTGTGTTTTTTGTTATGAGTTGTATGAAATGAATGAGAATTCAGAGATCCCGCCCGTTTTTTTTTTTTACCGAATGTTTAGAAGTGAAATTGCTCCAGACCGTAGGATCAAATGAATTTTCACGTGTCAATTGATTAATAATTTTGGGGGAGAAATAGTAGGACAAAACCTTGTCTTATATACGAGGTAGATTGTTTTTTATTTGAATAATAATATACTTTAAGTAGTATTTTGATGTACTAATTAATAGTAGTTGATTTTGTGATTAGGGTGAGATTACCAATAGCACTCTAAGACTACTAGCAAAAAGCTAAATGACATTACGAAGAGTCAAAAACGATAATTTTTTTATGTTTCGCAAGAGAGATTTGGTGTGTATTAGTTGACTGTTTAAACTCATCAATGATTGTTTATCCTATTATTACCCATTTTGAAATTGAATATCCCATCTCACCAACTATATAATAAATAAAACATTCGGTATTGGTTGGAGTTTGCTCAAATTTCGATGATTGACTTCGTTTTATATTATTCTATTCTTGTGAACATTTATATATATGGTCCTAAGTCGGCCCCCCGAATTAGTAGACCCAAATATAATGACAGGACAAAAAAACATTTCGGCCCCCTCCCCCCCCCCCCTACTAAAAACTTCAAGATCCGCCACTGCATAAAAGAATACAAATTTATGTTACATGCGGAACCTGTGTATATTACTAAGTCGGCCCCCCCGAATTAGAAGACCCAAATATAATGACAGGACAAAAAAATTTCCGCCCCCCCCCTACTAAAAACTTCAAGATCCGCCACTGCATAAAAGAATACAAATTTATGTTACATGCGGAACCTGTGTATATTATAAAAGATCGTCTTGTTGACCACTGACTAATATTACAACTATTAAATGGGGTTATCTTTAAATTTAATTATTTTCTTGAAGAACAAGTAAACCCAAATCTTTTAGATGAGCATCTTTTGAGTTGAATACAGCAAATAAGAAGCTATTTCAAAGCTCATCAGTTTTAATGCATGCAATAAATATTCTTTTGTCAGTTTGATTTGGTCCTGACATTATGTAGTTCGAATACTTATTCTTTTGAGTTTAAAACCAAATAATCTGCGTATTAGTATATTGGTCATCAAACAGAAAAGAATATCTTCTACGTATGAAGGAAAGGTATGAAGGAGTCCAAGAAAGCACATAATTAAGTAAAAGGAAATAATGCAACTTACCACTAAATATCAGTTGAAAGAAAAGAGATAAAGACTTTCTTCATTTCATACTAAATAGAAAGCTCGGTGAAGATGGGAATAATCTATATAATCTTATCGTAGCATTCATCTCTATCACATACAATGGCGTTGAGAGGTAAACTTTGATGCTTTGGCATCTTCCAAACATGGGCGGGATGAGAACCCTAATAGAAATTTGCTCCGTAATAGTGCTTTGCGAAAAATATACATAGTTTCTTAAATGTATCCGGTCGAAAAGAACTATGTCTAAAGTTCATTTTTAGTTATTCCATTAACCTTTGGAAAGAATTTTACTAAACTCATTCCTTAATTTACCGTAAGTTCCAGTCTAATACTTCATAGATGCAAAACTTAACACAAGGTAAACATCATATCATACTATAATATAAAGCATAATTAACTCCATTGTTGAGATCTAAACATAGCAATATTATTAAAAAATTCACTTAAAGTTTTAAACATAGAAATTATAAAGTTTAAGAATAATCTTAGTAAAAATTGAATGTTATATAAGTTAACTAATTTATACATTTACAAATATATGTATTTGCCTTTAAATGTAAAACAAACATTATACACCACTTTTCCTTCCAAGCCTCATGGTAGCCCACAATGCCACATATCAAACCATGCCTCATCCTTTCTTACACACCATTACACATGGTCTAAGTTCTATAGCTAGAAGGGTTTTACAGTCAAGTTCTTTTGTCACAATCTGTTTTTTCTCTTTATAAACAATGCTACCTATCGTATCTACTACATAAATTTAGGGCTTTGTTCCAGTATTGGCCTACATATCCAAGTGTACATACATCATCAATAAGTTCATCTGAGACTAAAAGAAAATACATAAAAGTAATACAATACTTGGTGAAAATTATACCAATGAAAATACATTTAAAACTCAATTCGTTCATATATTTTGCATCAAGTGTTATGTAATATAAATAAAAATACTTAAGGTCAAAGTTAAAAATACATCAATACGACTTCTCAAGCAAGAGATACTATTTTGTTTCGAAGGGCATAAGGTGAATTCCCAAGTGTCAAAGTGGTCATTGGTCAATAGGGCGAAGGTATGGAGAAGTTCAATTAGCCCACCAAAATGATCCATTTCAATCTGGCTCACTTCCTAATTACTGTTTGCAAGCCCAAATACCAGATACAAACCCAAATGTTAATTATTAATACCATGGTTGTTTATTTTTGAGACAATATACGTGAGTTAACTCAACTTTTAAGTTTTTGTCATAATCCATTTACTGAAACTAAATTATAAGACACTTAACTATATGTTTACTTTCATTTACATCATTTTTTGTCAAATATAACCCTGTTAATTATCAAACAACAAGATTGAAACTGACACTAACGTACTGTAATTTTAATCCAGATGTATAAACACACTTAAAATAAGGGTAAAACTATTATTTCACACAGTGCCGTAGCTAGGTCAACGGAGACCCTATGCAAAACCGCTTATATGATAACTAAACATGACAATTATAAATATATTTTAACGATTAGCTTTAATTTTTATGAGTTTTTCATCATTGTAACCCACTTGAAGTAAAGTTTTAACAAATATTTAGAACAAAATTCAATTTATCGTCAACATTTTGAGGTTGAAAATAAGTTTTGAGGCCACAACTATATAAAAAGGTATATATTTTGAGGCTCCTAAAAATTTGAGGCCCTGTGCGATAGCACACCTCGTACACCCTCGATTACGACTCTGATTTCACACCCGACTTGTCATTTGTGGTTGCTTTGATAGAGTAATGGTTGGTTCCTTATTTATGCATTATAGCTCTCTGGCATAATTTTGACCATAATTGAGAAAACGAACATATAGTTTGACAACTTATAAGTTTATTTCAATAATCTAATGGCCAATAATTAACAAGTTAAAAACCTGGTTGACCTTCACATACATTATCATTATTTTATCATGTAACGGCTAAATTTTATAAAAAAAATAAATAAATAAATAAATAAAAATAAAAAAATAATAATAAAAAAAAAAAAAAAAAAAAACTTATCTTAATCTTACGAATTTATGATATTAAAAATAAAAAACGTGTCGATCTCATATCAACAATCTTCTCATCTTGGTATGATCCTGTCATCCTGATTTTGATAATATGATCGTAAGATCTCGATCCGATCTTACTTTGATCGAATACACAAGCTAAAAAACTACAAACAAATAAATAACTTTCTTAAGTTATTCGATAATTCGGCACAAAAGTCTTAAAGCTTTTAATATCCTAATTTAGTAAAATCTTAAATGAGTAACACTTAACTATTGTTATTATCTGTATACCTTTTTATCATCCATGCTTTATTTTCATATACATTTAGGTTTTAATTTGAATGGCAACACATGCTCCGTATGAGATATTGTGACATTAGAGTATGATTTTTCGATTTCGATTCAGTTTTCGAATTTTCGAACTTAGAGTATGATCTTCGAAACAGAAAAACGTTTAATAGTAAGATCTCAAACTTAGTAACCTGCTTGATAATAAATGTCGATTGTATTAAAGTCCTAAATAGATATACCAGAGCATTCAGTTAGGGAAATAGGATTTATCATGATGACCACGTGTATTGTAATTAACAAGTTATTTTCAGACAACGCCTTTTCTTTAACTTTTTCTATACATACTTGATTTCTTAATATATTCTAAAATCACCATATTCAATCAAAAAACCTCGAGTGTTTCTATATGAATGTATTTCTTATGCTTAACGTTAGATATGCTTAAACCTGATATGGATTCACTACTAGAATCGGGTTTTTTAGCGATGACGTATGTCGTCTGTAAATGTGCCATATATCGTCACTAAAGGTCTAGCATTAACAAATCCTCTCTAAATGGTGTGTCGTAAAGATTTTTTGCGACGACCTCTGACACACTTTTACTGAAGACACCTTCAGAGAAGAAAAGTCAAACACTATTAGCGACGGCTCTATCTCTAAATGTTTTTATGAACAAAAAAAATCATTATTGTTTTTAGCGACGAAATTGTTGTCTTTTATTTTTATTTTTTTATTATTTTATTGTTTTTAGGTAAAACATTTTCAAAACCCATTAAGTTCAAAAAACTTTGATGGTCACGTCCCGAAATTGTTGTCTTCTTTTTTTTTTTTTTTAAATTTTTTTATGCGCGCGAATATGAGTTGTTTTTTTTTGTTGGTAAGAATAGAAATATAGGGTGTAGGTATTTATAAGGGTTTAAAAAAAAAATTGTCAACTTTTTTTAAAATCAAACCATTTGAACATAACGGTAATTTTTTTTTTTTTTTTTTTTTAGAAATCCTAGAACTAGCCGTTGTAACACTTGAGGGGTGCGTTTTGAAAATTCATCCTTGGCCTAACGTACGTTGCTCTACCAACGTAGAAGCTAACGCCGTGCCAACGTTGATGATCTCGGAGTGGGCATAACGACATAACGGCATTGAAAACCTTCCACCTAGGACGATTTTACGTTTCGGCGTTCCAACTCCCTAGCCTCTAAGAGTTATATTTAAAAATTATAGTTACATTTAGTGACCACTATTTCATCGCAAAAGGTGTTGATTAAAAATAGTTATAAAGCTTTTTAGCAATGATTGTGTTGTCGCTAACATTGTCAGTTTTAGGGGTGTTCATGCAGCATAAACATTTCATTTACAAAATTAAACCCACACTTTTCATGCTTTTTTTCTAGGTTTTTTTTTTTTTTTTTTTTTAATTATTTTTTTAAGATTTTCAACATATACACAAAACATTAATCACTTCAAAATAAGTCGTTTCAACATAGATCGTTTCAACATTGCCAAACTGTTTCAACATTCTCAAATCGTTTCAAATAAAATATCAAAATACTTGAACATAAATCGTTTTAACAAAAACACAACACCTATTTAATCTCGCCTTCTTCATCCAAAGAGCTTGTTGACATGCTTTTCCTGCTGACACGTATTCGGCTTCGGCTGTTGAGATGGCTAGAGCCGTTTGTTTCTTTGAAAACTATGAAGTAAGACAATGCCCAACAAAAGTACAAATACCACTTGTACTTTTTTTATCGACATAGTCACCGGCATGGTCCGAGTCGGCATACAATATGGTTTCAACATCCGTTCATTTGGGATACCATAATCCTAAATGTGTAGTACTTTTAATGTATCTAAATATTCATTTTACGGCTTCAAGATGGGATGTTTTAGGATCTTCTTGAAAGCGAGCACATAGACAAACACTAAACATAATGTCGGGTCTATTGGCCGTGAGATAGAGTAGACTACCAATCATTCCTCTATATTTAGTGTTATCTACGGATTCACCTTCTTCATCCTTGGTGAGTTTAGTTTCCGAGGACATAGGTGTTTTCATAGGTTTAGAGTCTTCAAGACCAAATTTCTTAAGCATGTCTTTTATGTATTTAGATTGGTTAAAGAATATCCCATCTTCTAATTGTTTTATTTGAAGACCTAAGAAAAAGTTTAGTTCTCCCATCATACTCATCTCAAACTCGTCATGCATGATTTTTGAGAAATCATCACATAACTCTTGACAAGTTGATCCGAATATGATGTCATCCACATATATTTGGACAATGATAATATGTGAATCCTTTTTGTTGGTGAAGAGAGTGTTATCTACTAAACACATGGTGTACTTATGGTCAACTAAGAATATCTTAAGTCGATCATACCAAGCTTTTGGCGCTTGCTTAAGTCCGTATAAAGCCTTTTTAAGTTTGTAAACATGATTTGGTTTTTCAAAATCGGTGAAACCTGGAGGTTGAGTGACATACACTTCTTCATTTATAAAGCCATTTAAAAATGCACTTTTGACATCCATTTGAAAAAGTTTGAAATCATGTGCACATGCATATGCAAGTAAAATTCTAATAGACTCAAGCCTAGCAACTGGAGCAAAATTTTCATTGTAGTCAATGCCTTCTTGTTGATTATAACCTTGTGCTACTAGCCTAGCTTTGTTTCTAGACACTACACCATGTTCATCCATTTTTTTTCGAAAGACCCATTTTGTTCCAATTATAGTTTAACTTTTTGGTTGAGGAACTTAATGGGGTTTTTTTTTTTTTTTTTTTTTTTTTTTTTTTTTTTTGTTGCGCGCGCGAATATGAGTTGTTTTTTTTGGTTGGTGAGAATAGAAATATAAGGTGTAGGTATTTATAAGGGTTTAAAAAAAATTGTCAACTTTTTTAAAAATCAAACCGTTTGAACGTAACGGTAGCTTTTTTATTTTTATTTTATTTTTATTTTTTTATTTATTTTTTTTTTTTGAGAAATCGTAGAACTAGCCGTTGTAACACTTAAGGGGTGCGTTTTGTAAATTCGTCCTTGGCCTAACGTACGTTGCTCTACCAACGTAGAAGCTAACGCCGTGCCAACGTTGATGATCTCGGAGTGGGCATGTTAGCATTTAAATTATGTATTGAAGTGATGGTCATTTATCTTTTATGTATATTTGTAGTGTGTGTCGATTATAAGTAAAAGAATAGTATAAGGAGACTTTGTGTTGGACTATGCTAGAATGTATTAGAAAAGTCCATGTATTAATCAAAAGTCCAAGTCCAATACAAAGCCCACCAAAGCCTATGAAAAGCCACTTAGGGCATCACCCTATGGCTATATATATCACACTCTCACCTCAAATCATGGGTGCCTCATTGTATTGTAAAGGTGAGAGTGTGTGTTCTCTAAGTTAGTGTTTGTTTTCTTTCTTTGCAAGTTTAATAAATATTCGGTATTTATTTACTCTATACGATCCACACTCCTTATCTTTCTCTTGTTCTTTGAGTGTCATGTATAATATAGATTGTGTGATAAAGGTTAGTTCATAGCTTTACACTCCTTATCTTTCTCTTGATGCTGTTGCTACTGCTTGTTTCACTCAGAACCGATCCTTAATTCATCCAAGATACAATAAAACCCCATATGAGCTAATGAACAACAGAAAACCCGACATCTCTTACCTTCATGTATTTGGTGCTTTGTGCTATCCAATGAACGACAGAGAAGATCTGGGGAAGCTGAAAGCTAAGGGTGATATTGGAATCTTCATTGGTTATTCAGAAAACTCGAGGGCATTCAGGGTGTATAATCGTAGAACTAAAAGGATAATGGAGACAATGAATGTGAAGTTTGACGAGATTTCACAGATGGCTTCTGAGAGACTCGCTCTAGAACCCGTGCTTAACCCGATGGCTTTTAATCATACCGGATTAGGACCCGCACCAAACGTTCAGACTTCTGGACATATTAGTTCAGGACTCTTACCCCAAGGAGCTCAATCAACTAACACCGACAAACCAACAAATCAAGAACTGGAAAATTTCTTCGAGTATATGTTTGATGAGTTCTATGGTGGAGCTTCGACAAATGCATTACAACAACGTTCCGCTGCACCCGCTCAACAACATCAACCACCACCACCACCACCACCACCACAAGATGCATCTACCACAATCGAAGCTGACGCACCAACTCCCTCCACATCATCAACATCTACTCCAGCAACTCCAGTAGTTGAGATTGTTCTACCAAGAGTTGATGAGCAAAACCACGATACCCCAATTCAAGAAGAACAACAACAAAACGATGCTGTGTTAGAAGAAGAACCATTCGAAAACCCATTTGCAACGGAATCTGCTGAATCTTCTTCAAGGTAACATGAATCATCTAACATACATTCGTCAAATCCAAGGTACCCTTCTACGTTACAGTGGACTAAAGACCATCCAATAGAACAAGTAATTGGTGAACCTTCACGGCCAGTCCAGACGAGAAAACAGCTCGTCACCGATTCCGATATGTGCATCTATGTTTGCTCAGTCAGCTTAAAAGAGCCAAAGAACATTCGGGAGGCGATGGCAGATAATGCTTGGATTAAAGCGATGCAGGAAGAACTTCTCCAATATCAATTACATGACACTTGGGATTTAGTGCCAAGACCAATTGACAAACTTGTCATTGATCTTAAGTGGTTATGGAAGAACAAAAAGGATGAAGAGATGACTGTAATTCGCAACAAAGCTCATCTCGTGGCCATGGGATTCAGACAGGAAGAGGGGATAGATTTTAAAGAGTCATTCGCGCCAGTAGCAAGGCTTGAGGCAGTCAGGATCTTTTTAGCATATGCAGCTCACAAAAACATCACGGTCTATCAGATGTATATCAAGACAGCATTCTTGAATGGAACTCTGAAAGAAGAGGTGTACGTGAGTCAGCCAGATGGATTCGTTGATAAAGATCATCCAGACTACGTCTACAAGCTAAAGAAAGCTATCTATGGTTTGAAACAAGCCCCAAGGGCGTGGTATGACGAATTATCATCTTTCCTGCTTCAAAATAATTTCACCAAAGGAACAATTGACCCGACCTTGTTTACAAGAAAATTCAAAGATGACATTTTGATTGTTCAGATTTACGTGGACGACATAATCTTTGGGTCCACTAATCCGAAACATTCAAAACATTTTGAAAATATCATGAAAAGAAAATTTGAAATGTCCATGATGGGGGAACTAAAATTCTTTCTTGGTTTACAAATTCATCAATCCCCACGTGGTATTTTTATAAATCAAACTAAATATACAATTGAGATTTTGAAAAAACATGGAATGGAAAATTGTGACTCTGTTGGTACACCAATGGTCACTTCACCCAAAATAGGAGCTGATTTATATGGGAAACCCATGGATCCGAAGAAATATCGGAGCATGATTGGTTCTCTCATGTATCTAACTGCTAGTGGACCTGATATTCATTTTGCTGTCTGTTTATTAGCATGGTTTCAGGCAAGGCCTACCGAACTTCACCTCCAAGAGGTTAAACGGATCTTTCGATACCTACGAAGAACCATTAACATGGGACTTTGGTATCCGAAGGATTCGGAGTTTAAACTAACAGCCTTTTCAGATGCGGACGATGCCGGTGGTCAAGTTACAACAAAAAGCACATCAGTTGGAGCACAATTTTTGGGAGAAAAGCTAGTAGGCTGGTCATCAAGGAAACAATACTTCACTGCACTATCAACCGCAGAAGCCGAGTATGTGTCTCTATCTGCGTGTTGTGCCCAAGTTCTATGGATGAGGACACAACTCACAGATTATGGTTTTACTTTCGACCGCATACCTATGTATTGTGATTCGAAAAGTGTCATAGCCATCTCGTGCAATCCCTTACAACACTCCAAGACCAAGCATATTAGAGTCCGCTATTACTTCATAAAGGAATACGTTGAAAATGGTACTGTTGAATTATTTTTCGTGAAGACTGAATACCAACTCGCCGATCTATTTACTAAAGCCCTTCCAAAAGAGAGGTTTGATAACTTAGTTCGATGAATTGGCATGCGAAGCCTAACTCCCGAAGAGTTAGAAAGTCTTCTCGAAACTTCTTGAATTTTATCTCAAAAAGCTTCGCTGTAAATATTTTTGAAAAAACAAAATACAAAATTTGAAAAACCAACAAAAACAAAATACAAAAATAGAAAATTTTCAAAAATACAAAAACAGTAAAAAATATAAAAACCAAAAATATTCTTCTGACGACATGTCTCTCATATAATCGATATTCTGTACGTATCTAGAAATTTCATTCAACATTGATATGGACATGTACAGATGCTTAAGCGAGAGTTCATTTAAATTTTTCTAAAACATGTCGTTTCTCAAAAATTACTTAAATGATGGCTTTCGTATACTTCAGTACGAAACCCGCACTTAAATGATGGCTTTCGTATACTTCAATACGAAACCCGGACCTAAATGATGACTTCTGATTATTTCAGATCAGGACTCGCAATGTTAATGGCAAATTAAAAAATTCTTGAGCACATGATCAAGATTTTTCAAAAAGATTGTTCAAAATCTTTTTCAAAATTCTGTGCTCAAGATTTTTCAAAAAGATAACTCCCTCTATACCCTTAAATAATTTTAAACTCAAACGTTTACAAAAAATATGCTTTATTTAAGGGGGAGTATAAAAAGAAAAAACAAAAATATTCCAAAATCATGCTCAAATCCGTCTATCTCTCCAAAAAGCTTTCATTTAATCAGTTGATATCAAAAATATCACTACATGCTATTTTTGAGGGGGAGAAGACGTGATTAAAATGTGATCAAAATATTTAAAGATCGTGGATTGAATCTCAAAAAGAGCTCTCCAAAAAGACTCAGATCTGAACCCTCGAATTGACGAAATCTAAATGTCAGTAATCGAAAAGACTTGTCCGGGACGGGTAATAATTTCAAGCTGGTTATCCAGTGATGTAAACGTGTCTCGCAAAGGACTTGTCTGAGTAGAATGTACCAATTCGAGAGATTCTCTTTTGATATGACCGGGACGGGTAATAATTTCAAGCTAGTCTAACTAGTGATGTAAACGTGTCTCGCAATGGTCATATTAACTGAAAATCAATCATTTCAAATGTGCGAACTCTACCCAACATGTGCAAATTTATCTTAAAAAGGCATGAGCATATGTGAAGGGGGAGTATTTCAGAAAATGTAAAACTCTCGAAGTGTTATCTAAAATGTGTTTACTCATAAACACTTTGAGAGATTTTCACAAAAAGGTTTTATGGCAAGTGATCAACAAATCTAGGATAATCATGGAGTAATAAGGTGATTATTGTTAGGTTTATGTCCGATGATCCGCCAGAGCCGGAGGGATCTACCCAAGGACAATTCCAATAGATTAGAATTAGAAGTCCTTAGGAAAGATTGAAAAAAGGAGTAAATGAAAAAGGGAAAGAAGGGGTTGAAGAATTAAAAAGAAAAGTTGAATGAAAGGGTGAAAAGAAATAGCCCTACATGAAAACTTAAGGTAGAAACCGGGTCAATACATCTGCTATCGGTTATCACAAGTTGATACTGATATTGAAGACAATACGTCATGGACCCAGTGACGCGCTGCACCACCCCTCCTAGCCACTCAGATATCTCTTAAAAGATATTTGTTTCATTTCTCACGGAGAACACTACATAATCTATCGGCCTCTCACTCCGAGATGTGTTGATATTGAAAAGATGGCACTCTGCTCCATGCCTCCGACTACTAAAACCATAAAACGCACATTATCGAGTCTAGAGCCATGAGATTCATTAAAAGATTTCTTAGGAACACTTTCCATTTAATACACCTGTGTTCGCCAAAAAGGACACAAGGTGTACAAGAGTCTTAATGAGATCTTCGGATCTTGCCTTATATCATGATGGTTACGTGTTTCAAAATGGTCTATAGTTGTGGGGTGATCTCCAGCGACTCACTGAATCGTGGGTGCACCTCGGTGTGTCTGTGTAAGCCCTTTCGAGGGTCTCTGATTCAGAACGGCCTTGGTTAAGATTAGAGAAAGTTTACACACTATGCTGTTAACAATCTCAAAATCTGAACCTGCAAGTGCTGGACGATTTATTGCTAACTGTTTTATGCAGCTACTTACAAAGGTCCATCAACCAATCATCATATATCAAACATCTTCACCTCCGCATACTCATACTTATGAAGATCATCCTCAACAAAGCTCAATTGTAAAAGTTCAAGACAAAAGGATCAAGTTAAAGACAAAGTATAACGACTAAGTAAAAAAAGCTAATCAAGATGTCAAGAACAAGTTAATGTATCAAGTGAG
Organism: Artemisia tridentata subsp. tridentata; assembly: GCA_021014915.2. Lineage (NCBI taxonomy): Eukaryota > Viridiplantae > Streptophyta > Magnoliopsida > Asterales > Asteraceae > Artemisia > Artemisia tridentata. The sequence continues at coordinate 195,114,857 of CP139508.1, read as the reverse complement.
GAAGGCATAAGAACGAAGTTCAAGATGTATGAGTATGTTGGAGGACACGACGCATAAACACATGAAGATGTTGATCAAGGCAAGAACGACCGAAAGACGATTACTTTGAAGATCACATAGCATGAAGGAACGATGAATGAAGACTATTCTACATCAACACACAAAAGTTCAAGACGTTGAAGACAAAAGACCTATCACCAGGAGCATCATTGAAATGACCATCCCTTAGGGGGAGATTTAGCATTTAAATTATGTATTGAAGTGATGGTCATTTATCTTTTATGTATATTTGTAGTGTGTGTCAATTATAAGTAAAAAAATGGTATAAGGAGACTTTGTGTTGGACTATGCTAGAATGTATTAGAAAAGTACATGTATTAATCAAAAGTTCAAGTCCAACACAAAGCTCACCAAAGCCCATGAAAAGCCACTTAGGGCGTCACCCTATGCCTATATATATCACACTCTCACCTCAAATCATGGGTGCCTCATTGTATTGTAAAGGTGAAAGTGTGTGTTCTCTAAGTTAGTGTCTGTTTTCTTTCTTTGCAAGTTTAATAAACATTTGGTATTTATTTACTCCATACGATCCACACTTCTTATCTTTCTCTTGTTCTTTGAGTGTCACGTATAATATAGATTGTGTGATAAAGGTTAGTTCATAGCTTTACAGGGCATAACGCCATAACGACGTTGAAAGCCTTCCACCTAGGACGATTTTACGTTTCGGCGTAACCACTCCCTAGCCTCTAAGAGTTATATTTAAAAATTATAGTTACATTTAGCGACAACTATTTCATCGCAAAAGGTGTTGATTAAAAATAGTTATAAAGCTTTTTAGCAATGATTGTGTTGTCGCTAACATTGTCAGTTTCGTGCAACATAAACATTTCATTTACAAAATTAAACCCACACTTTTCATGCTTTTTTCCTAGTTATTTATTTATTTTATTTTATTTTTTTAGATTTTCAATATACACACAAAACATTAATCACTTCAAAATAAGTCGTTTCAAATTTCAACATTCTTAAATCGTTTCAAATAAAATATCAAAATACTTGAACATAAATCGTTTTAACAAAAACACAACACCTATTTAATCTCGCCTTCTTCATCCAAAGAGCTTGTTGACATGCTTTTCCTGCTGACACGTATTCGGCTTCGGTTGTTGAGATGGCTAGAGCCGTTTGTATATTTGAAAACCATGAGGTAAGACAATGCCCAACAAAAGTACAAATACCACTTGTACTTTTTCTATCGACATAGTCACCGGCATGGTTCGAGTCGGCATACACTATGGTTTCAACACCCGTTCCTTTGGGATACCATAATCCTAAGTGTGTAGTACCTTTAATGTATCTAAATATTCGTTTTACGGCTTCAAGATGGGATGTTTTAGGATCTTCTAGAAAGCGAGCACATAGACAAACACTAAACATAATGTCGGGTCTACTAGCCGTGAGATAGAGTAGACTACCAATCATTCCTCTATATTTAGTGTTATCTACGGATTCACCTTCTTCATCCTTGGTGAGTTTAGTTTCCGAGGACATAGGTGTTTTCATAGGTTTAGAGTCTTCAAGACCAAATTTCTTAAGCATATCTTTTATGTATTTAGATTGGTTAAAGAATATCCCATCTTCTAATTGTTTTATTTGAAGACCTAAGAATGTCTTAAGTCGATCATACCAAGCTTTTGGCGCTTGCTTAAGTCCGTATAAAGCCTTTTTAAGTTTGTAAACATGATTTGGTTTTTCAAAATCGGTGAAACCTGGAGGTTGAGTGACATACACTTCTTCATTTATAAAGCCATTTAAAAATGCACTTTTGACATCCATTTGAAAAAGTTTGAAATCATGTGCACATGCATATGCAAGTAAAATTCTAATAGACTCAAGCCTAGCAACCGGAGCAAAATTTTCATCGTAGTCAATGCCTTCTTGTTGATTATAACCTTGTGCTACTAGCCTAGCTTTGTTTCTAGACACTACACCATGTTCATCCATTTTTTTTCGAAAGACCCATTTTGTTCCAATTATAGTTTGACTTTTTGGTTGAGGAACTAATGTCCAAACATTATTTCTAACAAGTTGATTTAACTCTTCTTGCATGGCAATGATCCAAGATTCATCTTTTATAGCCTCGTTTATATTTTTGGGTTCAATGGTTGAAACAAAACAAAAGAAGTTACTTTGATTTTGGACTTTCGATCTTAAGGTTCTTTTATTAATATTTCCTATGACACTATCTAATTGATGACTTTTAGATTCTTTGACATTTACAATTTCTCTATTTAATAGTTCATCTTCCTTGTCATTATTTAGATATTCTTGGTCTTTAACAAGTTGACTTTCAACTAAGTCATCATCTACCAAAGGTGATGTCTTAGAGGGAGGTAGACTTTCGTCAAATGTTACGTTTAACAATTCCTCGACTCTTAAGGTTTCTTTGTTTAGAACAATATAAGCTTTGCTATTTTGAGAATATCCAAGGAATACACCTTCATAAGACTTTGGGTCAAATTTGGTGAGATAGTCCTTAGTGTTTAGAATAAAGCATTTGCTTTCAAAAACTCTAAAGTAGCCTAATGTAGGCTTTTTTCATCTATATAGTTGATATGGAGTTTTATTCAAAAATTGTATTATTAAAACTCTATTTAAAATATAGGTAGATGTGTCAACGACATTACACCAAACTTTTTGTGGTATATTTTGTTCATTAAGCATTGTTCTACTTATTTCTTGGAGAGTTCGGTTTTTACGTTCTACTACACCGTTTGACTGAGGAGTACGAGGAGCTGAAAAATTATGTGTTATGCCATTAGCATCACAAAAAGCTCCGAATTGTGTTTCATTATCAAATTCACAACCATGATCTGTTCTAATTGACACAATGCTACTTCCTAGTTGATTTTGAATTTTCTTACTAAGAATTTCAAATTTATCAAAAGCTTCATTTTTACTTTTCAAAAATTTTGTCCAAGTGTATCTTGAATAATCATCTACTATGACCAAAGTGTAGAAGTTGCCTCCATAACTTTGTATAGCGGATGGACCAAAAAAATTCATATGTAAAAGTTCTAGACACCTAGATGTAGACACCATATTTTTAGCTTTATGGCTATTATGAACTTGTTTCCCAATTTTGCAAGCATCATAAAAGTGTTGGTCATATTTCAACTTAAGTCAGTTTCTAACGAGTTCTTTAGATGATAGAGATTGGATGAGTCTCATATTGGCGTGGTCTAAGCGTCTATGCCAAAGAGTTGAGGTATCATCTAGAGAGGCGAGGCAAAGTTTATCTTTAGATGTTTTATCTATTTTCATAACATATCCGTTATTTTTCAAAACTCCTTTAGCTATGGTTATACCGTCTTTTAGTATTTTACTTCCGTTTTCACTAAAGAGGATATCATACTTTTTACGGCATAGTTGGCTAATGTTAAGCAAGTTAAATCCTAGGTTATCAACATGAGCAACATCATCAATAGGGAGAGAGTCATGAGAGATAGTACCTTTTCCGCCGATTTTGCTTTTTAACTTGCTACCAAAAGTAACATTACCTCCGTCATATTCTTGGTAGGTTGAGAAGAGGCTCTTTTTTCCCGTCATATGCCTTGAACAACCGCTATCTTTTATCCACTCGTCTGGTTCCAAACCGACTTTCAAGCATACCTAAGTTATAGAAAAACTCAAGCATTTGGTCCCCAATATCTCATGGGTCCATTTTGGTTAAACATCCCATTAACTTGATTTATGTATGGGAATGGTGGATATGAGTTCCATGGCATGTAGTTAGGAGTTTGATAATGCCTAGGAAAGTTCTGGTTCCAACCATTTTGATAATAAGGTTGCGTGTTGTAGTTGCTTTTTGGAAAGGGGCATTTGGGAATAGTCTTCTTAGGCCTTTGTTGAGTAGTTTTAGCTTTAAACTCATTCTTAGCAAGTCCTACTCCTATAGTAATAGCTGGTTTTTATTTTTTTATAGTTCAACTAGTATTAGATTTCTTTGTGACTTTAACGAACTCTGTACGAGCCGATATGCAAGCTTTCTGTTCTTCTACAGTACCCACATATCCTTTCTCTACCACAGGCGAAACCAAGGATTTGGTTCCGTCTGATCCGTGGGTTTCTGAGACTGTTGGAACAGTTTCTTGTACTTTTTCGGCTTGGTTCTTTAAACTACTTAAATCTCCTAATTTCATAAAACCTAGTCCAGTTTTATCATGTGTTAATTTTTGGATTTTCATTATTTCATCCACGCAACTAATATTTTTATCAAATCTTTTGAATTTAGAGTTTTGTTTGATAAGTGCGTCCTGTGTGATTTTATGTTTCTCTAATTTAAGTCTAAGCTCTTGACATGATATACATACCTCGTCAATAGCTTTACTCTTTTCTAATCGTTTAGCTTTTTCTTTTAACTCATAAACTTCATTTACTAAAAATTCCTTTTTAGTTTTCAAAAACTTATTTTTGTTTATGATTTTTAAGCTAAGTTCACATAGTTTGTTATATTCCTTTTGCAAGGTGTCGTCATCAATAGAAGAATAAGATGAGTCAGAGTGTACCTCGTTTGAGTCTTGAGCCATGAGAGCAATTTCGTCATTCTTAGGCTCTTCGTCATCATCTTCACTCTCACTCCAACCGCCACATACAAAAGCTCTTTGATTCTTGTTCTTGGGTGGCTTGGGACAATCTCCTATTAGATGACTTGTATCTCCGCATCTAAAACATTTTGTTTCCCCTTTTCCTTTCTTGTCATCACGATCCTTCCGAAAGGATTTCTTGTCTTCTCGAGGTTGCCTTATGAACTTTCCTCGTCTTCTAAAAAACTTCTTGAAATCTCTTACGGCCATGGCATAGTCTTCATCTTCACTACCCGAACTAGATTCTTCATCATCACTTGAGTCTACTCTAGCTTTTAAGACAGTGGATTTGACTTTTTTCTTTTTACCCTTTACTATTTCCGAATCTTATTCCGTTACCATTTCATGAACTTTGAGATTTCCAATTAGCTCGTTAAGTGACATGCTTGAAAGATCATTAGATTATTCAATGGCCGTCACTTTTGCTCTTTACTTCGGATGGAGTGCTCTAAGGAATTTCCTGACAAAGTTCTTACTACAAAAAGATTCATCAAGTGCTTTAAGAGAAGTAATGATAGTATTAAACCTAGCAAATGCACTATCAATGATCTCATCTTCAGGGATAACAAATTGTTCATATTGTTGAACAAGAAGATCAATTTTGTTATCATTGACTTGTGAGTTTCCTTGATGAGTGATTATTAAAGATTGCCAAATTTATTTTGCGGTTTTGCACATAAAGACTCTTACATACTCCTTTCTAGGTAGAGCATTGTAAAGCATTATTTTTAGCAGTCAACTTCTTTTGTTCATCACTAGGACGAGCAAGTGAAGTATCCTCATCCCGACCACTTGTGATATATTTTATTATAGCTTTATGATCACCTTCTATAATAATATACCATAGATTTATGTCTTTTGATTTCACATAAGTTTCAAAGCGATTTTTCCAATATATAAAACCATTTGGTTCAAATAGTGGTGGTCTTTCATAGATTGCCCTTCTATGAAGTTTTCAAAATCTATGGATCGTTCCAAGTTTTAAAATACAATATATTTTAAAAATCTTGAGTAACGTAGCTCTTGATGCCAATTGTGGAAAACTAGAAGGGGGGTTGAATAGTTTTACCGTTTTTAAATTTTATTTGCTTTGAATACTTAGTGTGAATTAAACTAATGCAAATAACAAACAATAATTAATATACAAGTAAAGAAAGAAACGATCAGACCACAACACGATTGTTTATAGTGGTTCGGTCTACAAGGACTCTTTTCCTTGCCTGACTCCACTCCCCGAGTCTCTAACTCAAGAGTTTTTCTTCACTAATCAACAAGCTCCGTTCTCAGCGGAGAAAACCTTTACAAACGTCGCTTACACTTTTTCCGATACAAAGCCAAATACCGAGTTCTTTTACAAGGGTACAACCACTCCTATCACACTATGTATTTTGAGGACTAAAATACTAACCGATCACTACAGAGGTTTTATGAATGTTTGGTACAAACAATGATGTGTGAACAACAACAATTCACACAGTGACTAACTAACAAGTCTTGCAACGCTTTGTTGAAGCTTGTGATGCTTTGATCTTCTTGCTACAAAGAAGCTCAATGAAATATGAAATATGAATGAGTTAGATATGAATGAAAGAATGTATGATGTTGTTTATGTTTATGAGTGATGAGAAAACATCAATGTGTGGCTTGCTATTTATAGGTAAACTGCCTTAGCAAGCCACGGATAGGACAGATCCAAATAAAAGGATCCGTCCTTGTACCTGTTTGGTTCCGTGGGAACCTGACAGAATATCTCCACAAATCTTAACCAAATCTAACCAAGATATTTCCATATCTTTCCAAGGATTCATTGAGTAAAGATCTAAACAAGATATTCATGATATCTTCCAATGATCTTCAAAATCTTCTAAAGATTTCAAAGTGATGCATGCCATGATGTCATAATACATTTCCATTTTTAGATTAAAATGTATATGAAAGTGAACTTGTAAAATGTATATGAAAGTGAACTTGTAGAATATATATACTAGTTAGGTGATGTTTTATGTTTATAAAAGACTTGTGACTATATATGTAAAAGACTTAACTATATTTATGTTTTGGTAAAAATAAAGTTTTTTACACTCTCTCTTGTCAGTTTAATATAAATAACGTTTTTTAGCAAAGATCGTAAAATATAAATATATTTATATTTTACGATCAATGAGATGTATTTGTTAATACAAATATCGTCTAAAAAACGTTATTTATATTTTACGATCTTTGAATGGTCAAGTGTAAAATCCCATTTGTCACTCTCTCTTATCAGTTTAAAATCATGAAGGAGGCGAGTAAGCTCGTTAAGTTGAGCAGATTCATGACCCGTTCGAACTAGCCTTCGCCAAGCCCAACATAATTGGGTTTGTCCATCAACAGTAACACACCTTTCAATAATTTTGCATTGCTGTGAAACTTCTAGGTGATACAACCTTGGAAAGGAAGCCTTTAAAGTTGTAGTACCCAACCAATTTTCTTCCCAGAAGCCAAATGTATTTCCATCTCCATCATGTCTTTTGAATGTGGTGAATAGGTCTACGTTAAACTTCAGAAGGCCACGTTTCAATTCAACAATTTGACCCCAAGGACCCATGAGTGGGGGCTGACTAATTGTTTCAAACGCACCCATTTCACCATGTAGAGATATAATAACATTGCACCATAAAGAATTTGGTTCCGTTAGAAAGCGCCACCACCACTTTGTTAACATAGCAAGGTTGGAAGCTTGTAGACTACCAATTCCAAGTCCACCACAATTAGGCGATGAACAAACCTTTTTCCATGCGATCCATGCCATTTTGTTTGATTCCAAAGAGCCTCCCCAAAAAAAATTACGTCTAAGTTTCTCAAGGTAATTTAGGACATATTTAGGGGCTTTAAAGAGAGAGAAATAGTACGTACCAAGAGCTCCAAGAACCGATATTAAAAGGGTAAGTCTACCCCCATATGAGAAGGTTTTTGCTTTCCAAGATGAGAGACGTTTGTGAAATTTGTCAATAATGGGTTTCCAATTGCACACTTTGTTCTTGTTTCCACCAATTGGGAGGCCAAGGTAGTTACACGGGAGAGTAGACGCTTGGCAACATAAAGTAGAAGCAAATAAGTTTGTTTCGACATTAGTGGCATACACTCCATAGAGTTTACTCTTTGAAAAATTGACTTTTAAACCCGATGCCAAGTGAAAGCACATCAAGATGCGACAAAGACTTTTTGCATTTTCAAAGGACCATTTACCCATAATGAGCGCATCATCCGCAAATTGAAGATGAGAAATGTTGATATTGTTAGAGCCAACATTAATGCCTTCAAATATGCCCTTTGCCTTTGCTTCTTCGAGGGTGACATAAAGTGCTTCAACCGCAATAATGAAAAGGAAAGGAGAAAGAGGGTCTCCTTGCCTAAGACCTTTTTGGATTTTAAACTCCTTTGTAGGAGATCCATTAACAATTACGGAACTATATGCCGAACCAAAACACCCATTAATCAATTTTTTCCATTTTTGACTAAAACCCATTTGGTCCTTAATATGGTCCAAAAATTTCCAATCAAGTGAGTCAAAAGCTTTTTCAAAATCGACTTTGAAGAGGAAAAGGCGTTTCTTTTTCTTCGATGCCCAACTAATAATTTCATTAACCATGAGCGGCCCATAAATAGTTTGTCTTCCTTTAATGTACGCCGTTTGCACATCACTTATAATTGAGTCGACAACATATATAAAAATCACCATCCTCCATATTAGATAAGTAGTGGAAAACATCATCTTAGAAAACAAGTGTCGTCACATCCCATACTATTCACGTTAGATTTATGAAGCAAGTGTTTATTTAATCACGATTATCATTAACTCGATTATCATAATTTTAGTAAGCAAGTGTCTATTCAATCCTAGTTATCATTACAACTCAGTCACCATTAGTTATATTATAAAAAAATAACAATTTCATTATTCAAAGTACGTATGTCGGAGATATAATCCCGATTACCGTTAACACGACTTACGTGACTTCCATTATTCTATGACGAACACGACCACTACAAATTAAACTCATTTTTAACTGACTTACGATCTAATGAGAAAAAATTAGAAAAAGAATTAAACTAAATATATTTAATGTTTAACGACGAACATCTCGTTGTGAAAGGTTGGGCGTGAAATTTTTTTTCGAATCAAATACTTGCGGCGAAATTTATTTGGTGAAGAAAACAAAAAGATAAATTATATTAGACCAATAGCAACGACCATACTGTCATTAAAAGTTTAACTTTTTTTAATTAATTTTGGTGTGAAAAAATCAAAAAAAATTATAAAAGACTTAACAACAACACGTCTCGTCATAAAAAAGTTTACAGATTGTTTTAAAAAAGAAGCGTACAGAAATTGTTTTGAATTGAAAATGAAAGTTCAAGTCTCAAAATCTTTTAGCGACGTTGCTAAAAATTATTGTCCGAGTTAAACTCGTCAATGTAACATCCAACAATACTTTGTTTCTCTGTTTCTGCACTTAATTCACTGCATGTAAATTAATTAAGGAGTATCACCTTATGTTGCATGAAAACACAAGTCATCACTTCTTATTTTTTAATTTTGGAATTCTTCCAAGATGACACGGACTATACGAAACCTAGCTACATCCAGATCAATTTGTTGCCGTACAAACCCTACGGATTTCTCCTTGACTTCCTGTTTTTAGCTCAATATTTCCCATCTTCACCATTGATCTTCCAAACTCGACGTCGAATCTGAGTCCTTGTAGCCCTCTAACTCCTAGGAAACGCTGGACAAACCTCTGTGTTGTTGAGTCACTGTTGGGATTTAAAGAACATGTTAACCATTAACACTACGAGTACGCAGCGGATAATGGATCTAGTTTAGCAATTACGATTAACACATATAATAAACAAATTAAGGAAAATATGGAAACAAGAAAACTAACCCTCGAAGCAACAACAAATGAAACTAGTGATTAAAACAATCACCTCTAATGAATGCGCACACTACACGTCAAACAAAGCACGTTAGGATGCTAGTACTTGCTTCACGTAAACCAATTTGAATACTAAAATAAGTATACGTTTGAATGGTTAAATAAAATGAGGGAGCAAGACAAATAAACAAAGATACAATTCTTTGTTTTATGTATTGCAATGTACGACAAAACAAAACCAATATATTGTTTTGTGTTGTCAGAATGTGCCGTATATATTTGACCAGAAAAAGGAAAAGAACTATCTTTTGATTTAGGTTTAATATGAGTCGTGTATAAACAATGAGGCCAATGAGTGTTTATATAGCACCACAACTTGTCCAACAAGTTATTGTTATTTACTTTCTTTAGTTAGCCAAAAATGATACATAGCCTCCTCCTAGATCCTTCCATGACTAGCCACTTTGGAGGAAGGTCCAGGAGTTTCGTTTTCCGACATCAAAGTCCATCTCTTTTATATTTAACATATATTCGTTAGTTATTGCGTCTAACGGTAAACTAACAATCGTTAAATAATTATTTCTTGAAGCATATTATACATTTAATAAATATAAAACATATATATCTACATATTATATATAACAGGATGCGTATGACGTCATCAAATGCAGGATTGATGAATAAGCGCTGGATTGATGAGTAATCATGCTCTTATTCCACCTAAGCAGTCCACCTAAGCAATATTTGACCGAATAAAATTCGTTAGTTGACTTTTAATTCCGAAATTTTAAAAAGGATTCTAAATATTCGAACTTGGGTTGTTTACATAGCTTAATTATACGTCAATGTTACCATTAGACAAATTTATATTTTGTGATATAACTCGCACAAAAAATAACTATAATCTTCTTCTTTGATTACCAGGCGGAATTTTTGGAATGGTATATGTATTTTCTAAACATGTATCCCGGATTTTTTTAAAAGATATGTTTAATTTTAATTTGTAGAAGATATAGTTTGAAAGATAAGTTTGGAATGTATTTTGTATAAATCTTTTGTTCCCATATTTAACATCATAATTATACTTTAACGCGTATTTTGTATAAACTTTTTGTTCCTATATTTAAGATCAGAGTTCTACCCTATCACTATATATACATCATATATATACCTCATATTATAACGTTTTTTATAAACTCAAAAAAACAATAAACTCTATTGATAATAATATAGCCATTATGCACGGCCAAAGACACTCTGCAAGGCTTGCAAAAGGAACTGACAAGAAGAACATGAGTGCTTCTTTAGGAGGTATGTTTTTTACATGTAATTTAATCATTAGAATGTAATTTAATCATTAGTTTGCTAGCACTGCCAGACTGTATTGGTAGTACTGCTCGATGTACATGATACTGCTTATGTGTGTTTGTACTGCTGGAGATACTTGATACTGCTTATGTGTGTTTGTATTGCTCGATATATTTGATACTGCTTATGTGTGTTTGTTTTGTTTGTTAATAAACGATGGTGCATGTAAATATTAGCTTGATTATACAACAACAACATAAAAATTACAATATTAAAAACTATTAATATAAATTAACAATATAAGTAATACATTAATGAGGATAGCATATGTTATGTAAATAATTTGATGTTTTAACACATGAATGTTTTTTAACAAATAATTTATTCGTAAAGTTGTTATAATCTTATTTATGTTGTTGTTGGATCAATCTAATGCTTTATTATATGAACGTCTTTATATATTGATTATAGTTCCTGGTGCAAATACAAGCAATACCATACAGAAGAAACATACTAAAGCCTCTTCACAAGGTATTCTATTCTTATATAGGTTTTCGTGAATCCTACATTAATTTGTTTTAATTTACCATATAAGTTTATGATTTGTATCCACCTTCAGATACAACAAGCAGAGGATCTGGCAGTCACGTTCATCCTAAAACCCCTTCACAAGGTATTTTGTTGTTGTATATGTCTTTCATGTATCGTATCTTAGTTTGTATTGTTTTACCCTGAAAGTTGTTGATTTTGTATTTGGTAATCATCCACACTATAATTTTGATACAACAGGTACAAGATCAGCCAACCATGTTTCCGATGTTGTTACACGATCAACAGGTATTAGCTTCATCAATGTTTTATTGCAGTAACTTTGTTGATATTTTATTTATGTACATTTTACATGATGTTTATACTATGTTACTTAATTTATAACTGCTAAATTAGTAGGAAATATAGGTTTGGTTCAGCCATCTTCTTCGTCTGAATTGGATAATTCCATATTTGAAAGTGATACACCCGGTAGTATATCTGGAACAGTTGTTTCTGATGTCGTTGCTAAAGCTAGAGGTAGTACATTGAACATTAATTTTTTTATTTAATACAGTAATACATTGTATTTATACAATCGTAATTGTTCCAGCATCTAAACCACCTGCAAAGGGCAGATTTGGCCACGTCTCATCATCTTTTGAGTCACAACCATCTCATGAAGGTAACATGTTTCTAAACTGATCGTGTTCATATTATAAATTGTGATTATAGTATACACATTAAGTATGTTTGTACATTCTAAATTGCGGTAAATCTATATCCATTGAATAATAGGATCTGTTCGATCATTAAAAAGGAAATCTACCAGTCAATCAAGCTGTTTTGAAACACACTCCACGTATGAAAACTCTAGGATTGATTCTTCCAACTTTCAATCTCAATCAGGTATGAATATTTGTTTAAAAAACCCGCACTTTTATTGTTATATGTTATACAACAATTTGTTTTGTTATTGTTGCTAGGGGCGACAAACTCAAAAGGTGATTCGAAAAGATTTGCTTATATTAGAAATCAACAAAAAGATTTGAGGTACCAAACAACATCTTCGGACGCACCTTCACACCGGAACAAAAAAACCGTTATGCATACATCGTCTTATGCAAAATTTCCTTCAGGTTTTGTACAAACATTCTGGATAATGTTTGTTCCAGATTGCTTATTTTATATAAATAACATTGTCATAATTTCTTTGTGTATTCGTAGGATCTAATTCTCATCCAATTAAAAACAATGGAAAGAGTATGTCCACAATTAAAATTCCTAAGCCAGGTTTATTTAAAATGGTTGATTCATTATACATATTTCATTTTAATGTGATATAAAAAAAAAAAACAGCGTTTTCTATATATATATATATATATATATATATATATATATATATATATATATATATATATATATATATATATATATATATATATATATTATATATATTTTTAGTGGTGAGAGAGAGAACAATGACTCTCATTAAAGATGTCAGTCCGATGAATGTGAACATGGCCATTAAAGGAAGATGCATCTCCGTATGGCATTCACACAAATTTAACGAAGAACACATCCTTACAGTTTGATGTGTTTCCAGATGAAGAGTATATCAGATGAATTAGAATACCTATATTGTGTATATTTATTATATATGTTAAATTGATATTTGAACTATATGTACAGTCGAACCGTATCCAAATCTATGTCAAAAAAGAGTTTATGTTTAAATTTGAGCCTCTTTTACGAGAAGGTCAATGTTACATAATCTCTAATTTTGGAGTAGCAGAGAATGCCGGAAGGTTACCTTTGTTACCAAACCAGTGGAAAATATCTTTTTATAAAGGAACCGAGGTTACCCGTATTGATCACATCGACGACAACTTTGTTGGGTTCGTTAACGAGCCATTCTCAAGTATTCTCGATACAGATAATGAATACCACGAACATGATTGTGTTGGTATGTGTTTTTTTAAAAATTATATACAACAGTTGGTGTTACTTGAATGTTTATGTGCATATTTTTATAACAAATGTTTTCCCAGATATTGTTGGTACAGTCGTAGCTATTGGAAAAATAGTGACGTTGAACAATTCTGGCGGTCCTAAGCTACGGAGGAAAATTTTGTCGTTGAAGATGCCGAGTAAATATATTTTATAAATTATTATTTGTTTAAAATAAAATAACGTGTATAGAATAGTATTCATTTGTAATCATATATTGAGTGTACCATATTTTATGCAGATCTCTGAGAATTGATTGTACTTTTTGGGACAATTGGGCATTAATGTGGAATGACTACGACAACAAACGTGACGAGCTTTGTCATATAGACATCCTCTTGATGCTGGGGAAAGTGAAATATTGGGACAGTAAGTTTTATAGATGACTTTTAAATTTTTGGTTACGTAATTAAGATTTTTAATTCATATTAATAGATTTTAAAAGTGTCTATATTTGTTGTGCAACACAGATAAGCCATCAATACATAATGCTTTGTTTGGCACAAGAATATTCATAAACAGGGATGTGCCACAATTGTTGGATTTCCGGAAAAGGTATATACATTGATACCGGCACATGTGTGTTTTAGTTTTAAACTAAAAACATGTTAAATTTATTAGGAACCTATTTATACGTTTCACAGATACGAAGAGCAGGAGGGGTATGATGCAGGTGAATTCAGAATTGAGGATCATTCAGTTGGCAGCCGTGTTGTTACGCCTGCGGAGTTCATGCACGGCTGTGTGAAGCAAATAGTTCGAACAATTCGAAGCATTGAACCGGTAAAACAAAATTTATTGTTATGGGTATAATATAAATATTATTTTATCACTAATTAAACCCACGTTAGTAATGTTTATATGTGTTTTTGTATCTAAATACAGGAGTCACACTGTGTAGTTTATGCAGAAGTACATAGCATACAAGAGGAAAATGGGTGGGTTTATACGGGTTGCAAATCATGCAGTACAAGAGTGACACCAATTGTTTCAAAACGCAACTCGGGCACAAGGAATAAGAAACAGTTGTGGTATTGTAAAAACCATGGAGAAACATATGCCGTTGCTTCCAGGTATGTAAAACAACCTTATATTATAATTTTATATTTATATATATATATATATATATATATATATATATATATATATATATATATATAAATTATTTGGATTTGTCCTTAAACATATAATACATAATGTGGATATTTGGATACTTCGCGTTCGGTGATAAATATTTTATATATGTAGGTTCAAAATCATTGTGCGCATATTTGACCATAGTGGTACTGCACAAGTCGTGATTTTTGACAAGAGTGTGCACAAAATGACAAATTTAACAGCGTGGGAGATAATGGAGAGCGAAGGCATGAACACAGAAGAATACTTTCCGGATGCACTTAATCAAATTATTGGGAGGAAGTATCTTTTCAAAATTTTATTTTCTGAGTTCAATCACAACAACAATAGTTATATATATAGAGCGGAGAAAGTGACGGACGATGTTGATATAATCAACTATTTCAAGAATGGCTTTATAGAAGAAGAGGTCTGATTCATTTTTCCTTTAATGTACCTAACAATGGTTTGTGTTTATAAACAAGTATATGCTAATCCTTATGAATGAATCAAAATAGGATGACGACGAGGAAGACGAAGGTTTAGAGAACAATTCCGTGTGTTCAGATGATGGATCGGAAACACATTCTGATGATATTAGTGAGGTATTGTGCATTGTATTTTTTAATTTCTAAAAACACCGTTAAATTGTAACAAACAATACAAATTAATCTTTTACATCTTCTCGCAACATGTAGCAGGAACCAACAAACGAAGATGTTGTTGAAACGACAGACGCAACGGATGATATTCCAGCAGTGTGCGTTGGTGCCACGAACGCCACTTTAATTCAAATTGATGATGTAGGCAAGCGTACGACAGACAACGTTAACAGTGTACCAGCGACACTGGATGACGAAACACCAGCTAATGATCTTAATAATCAAGAGGAGCAAGAAGACAATTAATTTACATAAGCGTTTTTTAATATTTTTGAACAATTTAATTACAAATTGCAAACTTGCATGTGTGTGGATATTCGTATTAAGCTTTATTCATATTAAGTTTCATTAATTTATCTACCAGTGCAAATGTTGATCATTACGTGAAAAAATGATATAGCAGTACCAAGTATATGAAGCGGTACTAATATAATATTGCATTGATAACCACATGTATAACACTATATTATCTCAAATACAACAGTACTAACGTAACCAGCAGTATTAACATTGGTGATGTTTAAAAATAATATTAACCGGGATAGAAGATGTTGTTGAAACGATAGACGCAACGGATGATATTCCGGCAGTGTGCGTTGGTGCCATGAACGCCACTTTAATTCAAATTGATGATGTATGCAAGTGTACGACAGACAACGTTAACAGTGTACCAGCGACATTGGATGACGAAACACCAGCTAATGATCTTAATAATCAAGAGGAGCAAGAAGACAATTAATTTACATAAGCGTTTTTTAATATTTTTGAACAATTTAATTACAAATTGCAAACTTGCATGTGTGTGGATATTTGTATTAAGCTTTATTCATTACGTGAAAAAATGATATAGCAGTACCAAGTATATGAAACGGTACTAATATAATATTGCATTGATAACCACATGTATAACACTATATTATCTCAAATACAACAGTACTAACGTAACCAGCAGTATTAACATTGGTGATGTTTAAAAATAATATTAACCGGGATAAGGATGTATACACGATACTTACCTATAAAATTAAAATAAAAAAATTACTACTATTTCGAAGGATGAATATGTACACATTTAATTTTTAAAATTAAAACAACAACCTTATCAATTCCTTGGGTCAAGTGAAGTCGATTCATTGCCCTATTTTTGTGTATATAACTTCCTACACATGATAATAAGAATTTTTAAAATGATATATACATATTATAATCATTTTTTCAAGAATATGATAAATTTATAGAAAATATGATTTGAAAGATAAGTTTAGAATGTATTTTGTATAAATATTCTGTGCATATATTTAAGATCATATACCTACTTTGACACTATATGGGGGTCAAATATATATTTAAGAGTACTTTGTACTGCTATAAACAATACGTATGTGCTATGTAGTACTGCTGAGTTATCTCCATTATGTATTTTAATTTTGTACTACTACGTCCCTGACTTGGTACTGATATTATAACCAGTTCATAAGAGTTATATTAAAACGCAATGTCACTTTAAATATACGTAGTCCATTGTTTTTATACCCCATTAATTCTAACAACGTTTTTAAATGCTCATACACAAACGAACGTAATCTTTATATACAATAAAGCTATGATAATCAAATATTTTGTAGAATTTCCAAATCTATATTTAGAGCATGATATAAATCATGTAAACTCTAGAAAACGTTTAAATTGTAAACGTAATCTTTATCTATAACAAATATATGAGAAACAAAATTTCGGTTTCCATTATATGGTCACCTTCAAACTCTATAAATAAAGCCATATATTAACACATATTGAATATATATCTTCAAAAATTACGAACATAAAATACAAACAATGTCACACCGAAGATCACACAAGGTACATAATCTTAAGTTGAATGTGTTTTGTTAATTATCAGATGAATTAGATACTAATTACTACAATTTTGTCAGGGTAATCCGAAAACAGATCACCACCATCCTCCATCATCAGCCGATGGCTCGCTCGATAAGAATATACCAAACATCATCATATCAGATGATGAGGATGTACAATAACTACATTAACTGTTTATTTACATTATATATGAAACACATTATCTGATTATGTTTAGCATGAATGCAGGATGGACAATTTGATTTGTTCAAAAAAGATATATCCAGTGTGCATATATTGGACGATGAAGAGGTATCCTTCATAACATGTCTAAGTACTTTTTTTCTAAACTACCCACAGGCACTACCTTATAAGATTATCATGAATTGTTTTACATATACGAATACTTATTTACCAATAATCTTTAGCTAAAATAAATGCTTGAACAAT
The DNA here is from genome assembly GCA_021014915.2 of Artemisia tridentata subsp. tridentata. Lineage (NCBI taxonomy): Eukaryota > Viridiplantae > Streptophyta > Magnoliopsida > Asterales > Asteraceae > Artemisia > Artemisia tridentata. Next base: position 195,097,358 of record CP139508.1, on the reverse strand, counting down.
GGTACATGTTTAAAACAACAGGGTTGGTTGATTCTATTGGTCGAGACGTTTACATGTTTAGATAATCAATTGATTATATCTATAACTTAAAATTATGTAGCATATATCCATTAATATATCACAGGATCTAATTATCTTTATAATACTTGCAGGTTGGCCTATCAGATGACGAGGTATTATAACATAACTAAGGTTATTATTATTAATAATAGTTTTTGTTATGTTTAACGAATTAAATATAAATGTTAAATTTATAGATTTATGCTGTTGGTGTTAACGGATATCGAACTACTCCAATTTGTAATAAGCGAAAACCACATGATCCGTATGTATGCAAAATATTCAATGAAGATGCTGATTTACATGATACCAATAACGAGGTATTATATAAAAATTTTACTGCGTAGTAATTTGCATTGTAGTAAACATAAAATACTTAATGGTTTTTATTTTTGGATGCTCTGTTTAGGACTTTAGGTTGTTTGTTTAACACATAACAATCGGAGATTGTCAAAGGCGAAACCCAGGACCCGTAAAAACGGATGCAAGTTTGATTATTACGAAAATCAAACTGATAACGAGGTATTTTCATAAAATTTTCATTACGTCGAGCTCATCTATTATAAAATCTAAATATCAATCTAATAGTTGCAGGCTGATCAAACAACACATAAACGGTTTAGACCAACTAAAGACAACAAGTTAGTTAGCAACGATATTTTTTATGTTGTTTCATCAGATGATGAAAAAAAACAAAAAACACGTGACAACAAAGAGGTATAAAAAATGGTTGTAATCCATATTATGTGATACTTATTAATCAGGGGAACTAACAACTTTTGCATTACTTGCAGCCTCTCCCACCTATACACAAACGCCGTAGGCTTGCTAAAAACGGCAAAATAGTCAACAACATAATTGTTGACCTGGATTCATCAGATGATGGAAAGCCACAAGCAAGCAAAGTTGTAGATCTAACTTCGATTGATGATAAAAAAACGCGATCAAAGCGTGTGGAGACTATGACTGCTAATCATCCTGGGGGAAAAAACCCATTGGTAATAATAATTTATTTTTGTACATTATATTTCTATAAAACATATATGTTAAACGAAACATCCTTGCTAATCCCACATTATTAAGCTAACATATACAATAAGGTATACTAACTATATTTTTGGTATGTAGAAACCCATTTTCTCACGGAACTATATGCTATATGATGAAGATACGGATGATGAACATGATAACAACAACAACGTATCTGAAACAGGCATGTGTGTCAATATCAATGCTCTCAAAGAACCCTCTTACCCCACGCGAGATTGTAAACCTAAATATACTATCCCTGATGAATTTGTTGTTGAAGACTCTTCCACAGGTTGTTTGTTAAAAAAAAAAAATTTTATTATTATTTGTGTTTGTAAATTGTTAAACATGTTTTAAAATAATAGTTTGTTTATATAATTTTATAGTTGATAATTTCATAGGCGACTCAAGATATACATCTATTGATGACGATTATGATGAAGATTACCAATCTAACATGGTTGACAATGATGTGTGGGACGAGATGCCTGATATCGATGGAAAAGTACATGGTAGAATCATCCACATCAGCGATGTTGACGAAGAAACGTGGGAAATAAATTCAGCCGTGTATAGTGTCAGTTATGACTCTAACGACGATGATGTCAGCAACTTTATCAATGACAGATCTACTGATTATGAAACAACCAGTGATGATGACAGCGAAGATGAATTATGAACAAATGGAACACGATTTCCCATGTTATCATCTTAGATTATTTACAATAAATACTTAAGTTTCATGTTATCATTTTAGATTATTTACAATAAAGACTTATGTTCTAATTTTTTAATAAATTAACCTCATTACTTTTCACATGAGACTTTGCTACTTAAGCATTAGATGTTTATAATTTATATGCGTAATCCATCTCATAACAAAAATATGTTACTAACTTTGTTTGTGTGAAACATACCGCCAGAGTATGAAATAAAATCAAATATCAGCAAAACACACCAACTAATCAACAAACAAAGACAAAGCAAACTAATAAAAAATCATATCCATTTAAACTCTGGTAGGACAGAACATGGTACTGTCAGTGTCAGTGATGTAATAGAACATGATACTGCATTGTGTGCGAATATGAAAGACAAAAATATTGACAATAGGCATCATTTAAAATTGATTACAACCATCCAGTATAAAATTACAAGTCATGCCCGCCCATTGGGCGGGCTTTGAAGTCTAGTATATATATATATATATATATAATATATATATATATATATAATAATATAATATAATATATCTATTATAACGTTCTTCGTGTATACGTGTGTGCCCCGATAGGCTCACACACTTTTAGTCGTATTAGGTTAATCCAACTCTCACATTCCAACAGCTCCCACTTGGGAGTTGGAGTAGAAGATAGCACAAAGACCAACGACGGAAACGTCTAGCAACGCTCTCACTCGCTATTTAAACTAAAGGTGTCTGAGATATAGTTTCATAAATCATTCTCAGTAGCATGGTTATTTATGTCTTGCTTTCATCATCCTTTGTTATAGATACCGTTAAACCACGGATATGGATCCTAACTCATTCCATATAGTTTAACCATTTTGATTCTCGTTATAGAATTTATTTAGATATACCAAATGTAATCAAGAATCATCTTGTATTACCCTTTGGGTTCGGCCGAACAATTATCTGATTAATTCTGGAGAGGGCCTATGGTATCTTTCTGCACATATCAAGTGGAGTAACAAATCTTTTGTTGACTACAAGTGTTGTGGATGCTGCTTCACATCACTCCGAAATATATCTTTTATAACTACCTTATTCAGGACAACGTTTGGCATATAATTACAAAAGTGATATCCACACATAACAGAACTTGCTTGTATCTCAAGTCTAAGGATGAGTTAACAAACCATTTTAACATTTTACTCAAGACAAGGATCCAAAAGTAAATGTTTGAAAGTTGGGGTATCCAATATGTATCCCTTGCGAATACATATGAGTTTGGCTGGAAGCCTGGAACAATCCACATTCTCATAGAATATAACCAACACTCACATTCGCCTTGCATAACAATATTCCCATATTGTTAACCGACAATGGACATATTTAGAATGATAAATCATTTCATGGATTAAACATGCAAATATGGAATAACAGGTTATATGAACAAAATAACAAATACCTCGTATTTTTATTTATCAGAAAATAAAATTGTCTTACAATTCCAAATTATTCAAATACTAATTAACACACAGATTTACATGAGACTACTAGCTGGTATCAAACCAATATTCCTAGTCAATTTAGAATGCTTAGGATATGCTAAAGCTTTCACAAAGGGATCAGCTAGATTGTCACCTGTGTGAACTTTTAATATCTTCACGTCACCCATCTCAATGGTTTCTTGAAGATAATGAACTTTTGCGCGGTAATGTCTAGCACCCTTGGTGGTTCCACTTTCATTAGCTATAGTAATGGCTCAAGTATTATCACAATACATATTTATGTGTTCTTCAATTGTGGGAACAATGCCAAGCCCAGAAATGAATTTCCGAATCCATACAGCCTCACTAGTAAAAAAATGGGATTTAGTCACACATGCTTTTTTTCGAACAGCCACACAGTCGCCTTTTTATGTGACTAAATATGCCAGAATAAAATAAACAGCCACACTTGATCCGACTTGTGTGACCATTTCGGAATTACATCCGAGGCTACAGCCACACATTTGAATATTTTCGTGACTATACGTATCTGGTAAAAAAAATTTTGATTTTTTAGTCACTTATAATTTGGGACGTGTGACGGATACAAATAAGGTTGAAACATTAGTCACACTATATATATACATATGTGACAAATATATGTCACGCAATTGAAAAGTGTGACCAAAATCCATATATGGTCACACGAAGTAATTGTGTATGTGGCTAAATCATATGCTCAAGTTTGTCACACATTATTTAAGCGTGACTGCTAGTTTTTGTTGAAAATTTAGCCACATATGAATTTGAAATGTGTGACAACTGAAAAGTAAGTTTGAAGCATAGTCACGATATGCATTTAAAAGTGACAAATATATGTCACACACTTGAACAGTGTGACCAAATGTCATATATGGTCACACTAAACCATAGGTATACATGATTAAGTGTGACCATAATTCGATACAAATGGTCACGTAAGTTAATATGTGTGTCTAAAGTTAAGTGTGTGTTTGCCTGCCTATTCCTAATGATGTATGGTCACACTTAATTGTAGCACAATCATGTGACTATAGGCTATACAATAGTCACACCATACCACAAATGTGCATCTAAATTATGTTTATGGCCACATTATAAGGGTATTATATGTGACCAATACATTGAAAATAGTCACACTGTGAAATATTCATGTGACTAATATGTATAGCAAAATGTGAACTCAGTTATCATTAACTTTGATATTAGTCACATTGAGTGTTTGTGTGACTAAATTCAAGATGTTACATATGGTCACATGAAGTATTTATTTAGGTGTCTAAATCATAGAGTCATATTTTGAGTTCAGACTGTTAGTCATGACTCTTCATTTAATTTCCCCCATTACAATGCTGGGATTTTATAGTCTATCTAGTTTAATGCAGTAGTATGTAAGTATGTTACTTGCCCCTAGGAACCAGATTACTTGACTTTCTATAGTCAATTTTCAACTTTATAATGAAGTAACATGTTACTAAAGTGCCTGCAAGTGCATATACATGATAAATGGAAAATGAAAATACAATAAAGCTTGACTGCAAGTGGACATATAACAGTGAAAACCGCAAAATTTTTCATTGCCATTGAAAAGCTTGATTTTTTTGAGTCAAAATCCATTACAACAGGCTAAATTACAGGAACAACTATTTAATACTAAAACAGATATTCATCTAACATTACTAACTTTACAATACCAGCTGTAACCTTGCACTTAGCCTTGAGCAGCAGTCTTAACTTCAACCAGCAGGGTTAACTATTACACTAGCAGTCTTAATGAAGCATGACATGCATCACTTGGATTTTCGTATAACAATACCTTCAATGTCGGTTCGATAGTAGTCACTTCGTGATTCCTTGCCCATGTCTTCTTTATATACACGTGGCAATATTTTTTCATCTTGCTCGTGAATGACTGTACTAAACTCCTCATCGACTTCGTCATATGTATCTTTGTAATTCTTGGTAGGTGTTTTAAAGACAATGGACAAATTTTTATGTACCTGGTCTTTCACATAAAACACTTGTGTTGCTTGTGACGCTAATATGAACGGATCATCCTTGTGGCCGAAAGTATTCAGGTCTACCAACGTATAACCAAGAGTATCACGTTTGACCCCATGAGTTTTGCGATTAACCCAATCACATTTGAAAAGAGGAATGTGCCTGAAACGGTAATCTAGTACCCATATCTCTTGTAAAACCCCATAATAAGATGTTTTTTTTTTATGGTTTCAACTTCTTTTTTGGATATGTGCACATCTACTTACTCAACACTAACCCCACTGTTCTGGTAAACTATGCCATCATTACTTTTCGTACGAAATGTATACCCGTTGATGTTATACGCCTCGTATTTCACTACGCTGGCGCGTGGTCCAAATGATATCCACCTCACAATTTCTGATACACTGTCATTGGATATCGCTAACTCTCTCTCAACCTGAATTTCATTACAAGTATATATTACCTTTAAATTGCAGGAACAACAAACAAACAATTAAAGAATAGGAGTGTTTGGGATAATGAAATGGTGTGCTGGTCGACCTCTATCTAATGTCATATACAAGAGGGACCATTATGATGATAGCAACAAACAAACAATTATAAACAACATACAAGTAATTACCTCTTCGAGTAACCACTTAGCAAAAGATTTACTGTGCTCATTCTCCAGCAATGCAATTTTTTTACCCGGGTTTTTTCTTTTCAAAACTTCCTTGTGTCGCCTGAAACAAATAAATGTCTTTGATTATTATATTTGATAGAACATTTTAAGCAACGAAATCGACATGTGTTAGTGATACTTACTCGATATACGGTTGAATTTCATCCGTATTTTGTATTACATACAAATGTGCTTTCTGAAAGGATTCTCTGGAAACTTCACTAGGTTTGCCGGCCGACAATGGCTTTCCGTCCTCATCTTCATTGGTTACATGTTTATTAGCTGGGATACCAATAGTTTTCATGGTTTTATGATATTCGCTAAAAAACTCTATTGTTTCTTCCGCGATAGTCTCCTCGGCAATGCATCCCTCTGGTCTATTTCTATTTCGCACATGTCCTTTAATAACCTTCATACATCTTTCGAAGGGATACATCCACTGAAAGCATATAGGACCACATAATTTTACCTCCCTAGTTAGGTGCACAGTCAAGTGTATCATAATATCAAAAAATGACGGAGGAAAGAACTTCTCGAGTAGGCACAGTGTAACAACAAGTTCTTCTTGCATCTTATCTAGTTCTTGCAAGCTGATTTCTTTCCTACATATAGATTTAAAGAAAAAGCAAAACCTGATAATAGCATATCGTGTGGGCTGGTGCATGACTGAACGTATAGCAATGGCTAAAAACTCTTGCATTAGCATGTGATAGTCATGCGATTTAAGGCCAATGAGCTTCCTATCATTTATGCTGACCAAACTAGAGAAATTTGAACAATAGCCTTGTAGTACCCTGATGTTGCTTAATGTTTCACAAAAGATGTCTTTTTCAGCATTCATTAATGTGTAACCTGCTGGAGGTAGTGTTGTTTTGTTTGCTTCTTGCCTAGCAAACAACTCTTCTTTTATCCCCAACTCTTCCAGATCCAGTCGAGCATTCATTCCATCTTTTATCTTTCCAGGAACATTCAGCAAAGTTCCGAGTAGACTCTCACCAACATTCTTTTCTACATGCATGAAGTCAATACAATGCGGAACAGAATGATGCCTCCAATACCTTAGCTTTCGATACCAAATGTTGAATTTCTTCCAATATGCTTCATTTGCTTGGCTTGAACTACCCTCTTCTTCTGTTGTTTTCCTTTTCTGCTTTTTAATCTTCCCACCTCTGCCTCTGGTATCTTGATCTTGGTTTTTCGAGTTTTTTTCCTTTTCCCCACTTATTTTCAATATGTTGTACCTCGTTGTATATTTGTTCCCCGGTCAATGGATTTGGAGCATGACGTGGTTCTTCTTGTCCATTAAACGCCTTCCTTTGCGTTCTGAACGGATGGTTGTATGGTAGATATCGTCTGTGTCCAGCATAACTTTGCTTGGATGAGGCGGAAAGTCTAACATAGTGTGTATCTTTCCCACATACTACACAACCTTTGAATCCACTGTATGGGCAGCCACATAATGTACCAAGTGCAGGGTAATCATTTATTGTCCATAACACAACGGCGCGCAGATTAAAGTTTTCTTTTTTAGAAGCATCGTATGTATCAACCCCTTCCTCGAATAAGGTTTGCAGATCATCAACCAACGGTTCTAAAAATACATCGATATCATTTCCCGGGTATCCCGATATCAATACCGAAAGCATGATAAACTTTCTTTTCATACACAACCATGGAGGAAGGTTGTATATGACAGATAAAACTGGCCATACACTGTGATGCCTATTTCCTGAGTTGACGTCAACCCCATCAGCCGATATTCCTAGCCGTAGATTTCTCGGATCTTCAGCAATTTTGGGGAATTTTTCATCTATGGTACGCCATGCCTGTGAATCTGTGGGGTGAGTAAAACACCATCTGTTATCCTCCTTGTTGCGTGCCATGTTAGATCTTCTGAAATACTTTCTAACTTAAAGAGGCGTTGCAGTCTTGGTATAATTGGAAAGTAACACATTACCTTTGCCGGAATGTTTTCGTACACTTTATGTGTCTTACTATCCACCTTCCATCTTGATGTCCCACAAGTTGGACAAACAGTCAACTCCTTGTTAACCTTCCAGTAAAGAATGCAGTTGTTGCTACATACATGTATCTTTTTGTATCCTGATCCCATCATTCTCACTAGCTTTTTTGCCTCATAAGTTTTTTCAACCATTTCGTTACCAGCAGGTAGCATCTTTTTCAACAATCCTAGTAATTCAGTAAAGAACTTATCAGAAGCTCCATACTTACCCTTCAAGTTGAGTAGTTTAACTATTGCGGACAACTTTGTGAAGTCAGGACATCCTTCGTAAAGTGGCTTCTCCGCGTCTAATAATAGTTGTTGAAACTTGGCAAGGTTATCCTCATCAAAACATTCTTTTGCACTATTAACCATGTTCACTGTTGCTGGGCCATCTGTTGGAATTTATGGAACAAAATCCATGTCGAAATCCGTGTCGTCAACAAACTCCTCTGTTGTAGCATTAACAGGTATTTGGGCAGTTGTTGCTTGCTCATCATTTTCTCCATGTTTATCCCATTTTGTGTAGCTTTGATTAATCCCGTGGCAGAATAAATGGAACTGCACATCCTCCACTTTATGCTCTATGCGGTTTAAACATGAGATACACGGACATGGCATCTTAAGCTGTTGTTTATTACCTCGTGGGTCGATGTTCATCATCTTCTGCAAGTTGTGTTCTGTATACTTAATAAACGCGTGTACTCCAGCAATATATTGTTTCTTGGTCCTACTAGTTTTCATCCATGACTTGTCCATGGTATTGTTGAGGTCAAATGGTAACGTATGTATCCTACAAGTCACAAATTAAACCAATATAAGCATCAAATCATTTGTGCATAAGTAAACCAAGTATTTACCACTACTAGTACAAAAGGTACTGCTGCTAGTGAAATTTAGTACTGCTAGTATAAAGTTAGTACTGCTGTATGCTAGTACCAGTCACAAATTAAACCAATATAAAATTGTAAATGTTTGATACGTTTGGGCCTAACTCTAATGTGGGATAAAATGTTTATTTTGAAAATATTACAACCATACATTAGTAAAATCTAGTATTAATGGTTTTTGTTGCAAAGTGAAAATTAAAATAATACTCTGTTAGTATAGTATTAATGGTTTTTGTTGCAACCTTGGAACTTGCAACTTGCAAGTAATTATGGGGAAGGCTATTTCATCATTACACACTATTCACATTGCTAGGCTCGATACATCTTCCTTCCTCTAGGTGTTTCTTGATTGTTGTTGTATATAAAGCAACATACCTCTCATAATTTTCATCTCTTCTTAACAAACCAAAATAAAATTTAAAAATTACAAAAAATCTCAAAATTTTTTGTTATCAAAATCATATATGGAAACTAAACTAGTGATTTGTTCTGAATTGGCAACAGTTCAAACTCAAAGCTTGTGAAATACATGATGCTAGTTTACTATGAGCGACAGGTTGAAGCTACTTCCAAGGAAGTTCATGATTTGAGGCACAAGGTTTCTGAGAAAAGAATGCTGATAAACAATAGGGATAAGATGATCAAGGAGTTAGAGCTTTTATATGGTTTTGATTCTGCTCTTGAAAGCATTGCTGATTTAAGGAGGATGCAAGAGGAGGACATGATGGCATCTGATAGGTTGCTTGTTGATATTGCCCAAAAGCATAAGCGTCTAGGTGATTTGGGCAACTTTATCACGAAGCTTGGATCAATGAACTACTGATGTGGTTGATATGTTAGTTGACTATGTTTATGTCTTTTGTGTTTTGTGGTGTCATGGTTGATGTTGTTGGTAGTCTTTCTGATGTTGTTGTGTTTTGTGGTGTCATCGAATGGTAATGCAATAGATGTATGATATGATGTTAAATATTAATGCAGCTATGTTAATGTCAATATTATTTTGATTTGTAAAGTTACAATGTCAAGTGTTTAGTACTGCCTAGTTCCAAAAATGCATATACTTAAGAAAGTCAAACTTTGTTTATTACACCTAAATGCAGGAAGTTACCTACACATACCAACCAAGCCTTTAATGGCATTTACTTATACATTGAACTATGTGATCCTCTTTACTTTAAATGGCCATTACATAAACACAACATTACACACAACATTACACCATCAAAAACCTATCAAACACTAAACCTCATCCACAATGACTTCCAAGCCAAATGTTATTGAAATATCCTCTGATTCATCAGGACTAATGTCTCCTAAACCTGATTGGAATTTCTCCTACCCTCCTACAGGTAGCTTTCATAAGAGAATACCACCTAAGGGAAAGGTTGCTGACTCAAGCTCTGACGATTTTAGCTCCTTTAACAGTAGCTTTTTTAATGATAGCTTGGTTTCTAGCTATCATTCAACATCTGAAGATGAAGCTGTCTCAAAAAAAGCCACAATGTCCAAAAACCCTCATCCAGTTCACACTCTGTCAATCCAGGAAAAGGGAACAAGTTCTATGCCTACCAAATCAGGCAACTAGGGAAGAAATCCAAGCAAAGAAGAGAAAGGGAAAAGGCCCAATTGAACTCACTAAGGGTAAAGGGAAAAGGACAATTAGCTGAGCTTTACTAGTCTTGATGTTATGATGCTACTGTAATAAGTACTATGTTTTCTCCTTGTATGTAATCAACTATGCAATCAACAATGCATCTATGTATGCAGAATTTTGTTATGTAATAACAGTTGGTTTTTCAAGTTGAAGATTCTATTTTTCATTCATGTTAAACCCAAAATACAACTTTAAAAAACTATATATCCTACAAGTCACAAATTAAACCAATATAAGCATCAAATCATTTCCTAATTATTGCATAAAAAAATGATTTCCTAATTAAAAAAATTACCTAATTTAGATCTAAATGAACCTCTCTCCGTTGTTGATGGCCGGACCGGCGAGTGTGGATGGTGAGTGGTGGCTGTGATTGGTTACTGGTGAACGGGGGATGGTGAGTGGTGGCTGTGATGGTGAGAAATGTGCAAATTTGAAATTTGCTGAAAAAAATATGGGGGTCTTTAATTTTGAAATTTGCTGAAAAAAATATATATGGGTGGGTTTTTTTTAAAAATATGGGGGGCTTTAATTTTGAAATTTGCTGAAAAAAAATGGGGGCTTTTTAAAAATTTTGGGGAGGGAAATACCAAAAAGGAAGCCACAGGTATCGAACCTGTGACCTCCCCTTCACAACACCAACAACTCAACCATCTCCGCCCTTGGGTCTTTTTCGATTATACCTTCTTTTGTATTCCTCTTATAGACTATCTATTTTATTAAAGAAAATTGTTACAAAATCCAAATATCTTCTATACAAAGTTAAACCTGTTAGTACAACGTTAAACCTAGCAACACTAATAGAGACGCAAGTAGTAATAACATTATTTCCTTTTTGCTTGTCTGAAGATCTTTCTCAGTAACTCTCTTGCCATTACTAAGTCTTCATCAGTAACTGTCAGCTTAGCATCTAACATAACAAATAAGCTAGCTGCCCTTAATGGATAATCTTTTTCTATCAGCATGTAGACATCCACTCCATTCTTTGTAGATACATGGTGAACACCACATGTATCATACAGTCTCCATTTTGTACTCAACTCATGAGCTCAAAAATTCCATAAGATATCGTTTGGATTAGGTTCATACAACCTCTTCAATTCCACCCATAGCTCCTTCTCTTTGTCTTGTATACGATATGTAGATCTGAACATTTCTTTAACCAGACTCCATAGATTGTCCAAGTCTTCTCTATAAAAAATCTTCAGCATATCTTCAAAATACTTATAAATTTCTGAGTGTCCTCCTAGCCTGATTATCTTCCAAGCTTTCCCAAATGTATCTTTGTATATCTCCAAATCAATAATTGGAAGTTTAGCTTGAATAGGATGATGAACATCCAATGCTTCTGGGATTATAACAATCATATGCTGCTTGAGTCTTTCGTCAGTTAATTCCTCTGCTGTTTCTTCTTCATCTGTTGTAGGTACTTCTTCACCAATCTTCTGTTTCTTTGAAGATTCAGACTCCAATATTATACCATATCTTCTTGTAGTTCTACATGGTTTTTCTGTTCCCATGGGAGTAAATGTGTTCACTCTTGTGTAAACCCTTTCAAACTCACTCTTGATCTCCTCAAAACTTCTACCTTGGAACTGCTTCCTTTTGTATCCAGCCATGTTCATCATGTAAACACACATGGTGTGTCTTTGCTGAGCTTTACTAGGTGGTTTACTCCTCTTTTCTTTGGCTTTTTGTTTTGCAGCAGACTTTCTTCTGGAATTTATTAGTTCAACAAGTTGTCTTGACTTCTCATCAATGGACAACACTTCATCTCCTCTGACTTTACCTAACTTTTCCTTTAAAACTTCATCAGCATCAATCATATACTGAACTTCTTGAGCGTGATCAAACATTGCTTCAGTTGCTTGATTTGCAAGTCTTGTTTGATCAAGGAAATATGCAATATCAACAATTTCTGATGTTTCATCTTCCTGTGCTTTATTAGCTACCTCTGCATCAAAACTAATCTGAGCAAGAACACTCTTCTTGTCCTTCTTTGGTGGCTCTTCTTCAATCATAATGCCCTTTGCTTTATCTGCCCTTTGCCTTCTATCATACACATCCATATCTTGTTGATGAGAAGTACCAATATTTTCAGCATCCAAATCTTCTTCACCCATATCTTGCCTCCCCTGAAACTCAACATTCTGTTCAACCAAAGAAATATTGGGGTCTTGATCAATATCAGCTATCTTCCTCCCCTGTTTGGAAGAAACATCCATGTCATCATCATCTGAGCTTGTAGACTCCACAATATTTGCCTTTCTCTTTGCTTCAAGTGACTTGACTTTAGACTGCAATTTCTTCACTTTTTCAATGACCTTCTTGTAAGCAGTACTATACAACTGCTTTGTCTCCTTGAGTGCTTGCTTTGTCTCCTTGAGTTCTTGCTCTGTCTCCTTGAGTTCTTGCTTTGTCTCCTTGAGTTCTTTCTCCAACCCAGTCACCCTTTGAGTCAATTTGGTACAAATATCCATCAATTCCATTAGTGACACTCTGCCCTCATCACTTCCAGGTGTGTTACCTCCCGATCGAGGTGAATCATGGGGCATTTCCCCCATATTTGGTTGTGAGGCTGATTGAGAACCAGATGAACCTGTGGGTGTGTGATGGGACTCAACTGGGCTTGTTGATCCTTCACCCTGAATGTTTTGATTTTGAACCAACATTGTTTCAAAAAGTGGAACTACTATCCCATTAAACCCCCTAGAAGCCATGCTCATGTTACTGAACAGTTTTTGAGTAAGGCAAGGAGTTGGATAAACAATTTTATGAGATAGAAGCAAACTTTTCTGTATATACAAAACCGTTTGTATAAACCTTGGATACATTAAAAACTTGTATTTGTTATCCACATTTTTCACCATACCATCAAAAATTAATTTTGAAAAGTTAAAAGTCCTGTTTGTTGCTAAACAAATGAGAGCAGTTGCAATATTGCTGCTGAATTGCTCCCATGCGGTTTTCTTTGGACTTAAACAATGAAGGATGGTATGTATGAAGAATCTCCATTGTAGGTCAAAACATCCTTTTTGAAAAGTCAGAATTTGAGAAGATGTGTCATACCCCATTCTGGAAAGGTGATGAAAAATTTTAGTATTAGGCAAAGAACTAATACCATTTTCATCTGCTAAATGGAGATGCCTCCTAACAGATGCCTCAGTAATAGTTATTATTCTGCCATCAACTGTTGCAATTAACTCTTTGTCTCCATTGTCAAATGTATTGGTAGTAACAGACCGCCAAAACTGTTTGATTTGAGAGACATAGATAGTAGGATCGACTGTAAGAGCATACCTGATGTGGGTATTGTTTAGAAAATCTATTATCTGGTGGAAGCGTTGACTCCCTTCTGGTTTCTCCAAGAATGCAACCTGGTTATGCGTATCACAAAACTCTAAATTTGCCATGAAAATTGAGTAAATGCTTGATTAGAGTGCTGGGTTATGATTGGACCTACTTCAATTAATTGTTTCTCAAGTTTGAAGAAATGGTATAAATTGTATAAAGAAAGAGAGTTATCCAATTTATGAAACCCTACTCTGTTCTAGAGTTTTTTTTAAGAGTTAAAGTAAAGTAATGAAAGTAGGTGGTCACATTTCTCCATAATAAATACACACTAAAGACAAAGGTTCTTTTCGACATTAACTCATTTGATTTTTGTCTTTATTCACTTTACTTCACTATGAAAGTTGGGACAAAGAAAACCAAGAACACACATAATTTTAGTTTCACTCCATTTCATTCCCTTTCATCTAAAAAAAACTTGAGAACATAGTGTAAATAAAGCGAAGTAATTGACAATAGTTACCCCAACGGTTAGAAATAAACCATGGTTAAAACCCAGAAACGGCTACCCAGTACCCAGCAGTACAACGTTTTACTCTAGCAGTACAAAAGTTTTCCTAGCAGTAATAACTTTGTGCATCCACTCCATTCTCAGAAATTAATTAAACATCAAATACTTCATTAATATTTTTTAAGGCTACAAGTATGTACATCTAATTATCCAACCTAAATACTAAACATACTAAAAAAAAAAAAAAAAAAAAAACCATCATCCTAAACTGCTTCACTCCATTTCACCCCAACTTGTTAGAACCAGAGCTCTCTTCCCTGCTTCCCATCAATTTCTGGCTTTCCTTGAGTCGTTTAAACACAATTTCAAGATCGCTAACCCTCTTTTCTAGATTATAAGGGTCCTGAAACCCATCTTGTTGCTCCCCCTGGTTTTGCAGCACAAACCCATTTTGCTGCTCCACCACAATTTGCTGCTGATCCTCTTCTTTTTGCTGCACCACCTCCTCCTCTTCACCGTCCTCCTCCTCTTCCTCTTCATCTTCTTCCTCCTCCTCCCCGTAGTCACGCAATCCCCAAACCTCATCCCAGTAAAAGTCTTGCGCATGCAGCCAGTTCAAAATTTGACCCCTCATCCACGTATCTACCTTCCTATACGACCCATATTCTGCAATGGGTTCATCCCCGAAAGCAATTAACACTGCGTCAGACAGCAAATTGTTGTTTAACACCCACTCGTACTCTTCAGCATCATTTTGAAAGGTAACATTATTATTTGCTGCCATTGTAGAAGTTTTCTTTGAATTGAAAGGGATATATATATATATATATATGTGTTTGTGTGTGTTCTTTGGTATATAGTCGATAGGTATAAATAGGCTGGAGAGGTAGATGACCCAAGACTTTAGGCGGGAAAAGGGATCGACGGCGCGCGCCAAAAGTAAAGTGTCAATTGAAGTTTTACGATTTCCTTTTACCAAGTATTGACTTTCCATGTACAATGAGTTGATGCAACAACAAGTTGTATATCATGCTTTGTGAATAATAAACTTCCAAACTCAATATTTCCAACTATTGATCAAGTGGTGGTTTGGTTTAATTAAGAGTGGCAAGATGTGTAGAAAAAAAAAGAATAATAGTTAAAAAAAAAATAAAATAAATAAATAAATAAATAAATAAATAAAAAAATCTAATGGTGTTGACGTGGCGGTGAAAACCAACTATAGCCGACGGTTCGGGTTCGTGGCGGGTTTTAGTGTACCTGTACCCGAACCCGTTTATAATATACCCGTACCCGCCCCATATCCCACCGGATACCCGATTAATATTATCCATCGGTTTTTCGGGTTTCCCCGCGGGTATCGAGGTTATCCGTAATTAAAAGTTAAAGAAAATGAATATCGTATCAAACTATTTAACGCAACATATCGCAACGCAACGTACTCGGCACGATATTCACCAAAAAAATCAAATGCGCAAGAGGTTTCAAAAGTTAATCATTCTCATTTCAAAAAATAATCTCGTTTTAGCCTTTTAAAAGGGTTTGGTATCCTCATTCGTGTGACGGTAGAGAACACGGACTCACGAGCACTCACTCCAAAAAAACGAATAACCGAATTAATAGTCGAGAAGAGTATTGACAATAACTCGAGTCGAGACGAGATGACGAAAACAAGTCTAAGAGATAACTAACAACAAACATATCAAATAAGATGAGTCGATTGGTAATCGTCTGTATTTTCCCATAATCCCGTTTATTAGTACAAGGTATACTCGTTTTATGATTTAAAACAAGTTTGGACTTACGACAAAATTAATCTTTGGAAATAACAAAATTTCGCCAAGACCCTTTCATTTATCGAACGTTTCCAATTCAAAAGACTTTATTGAAAATCAATTTCCCGAGTAATTTATAATATAACGAGTATTTATATAAACCCTAAACCCTAAACCCTAAACCCTAAACCATAAACGCTAAACCAATCCGTAACTCAAACAATAACCAAACGAATAGTCAAATAAATCCAAATATGTTAGTGTACGGGTAGCATGTCTCGAATAGTCCAATATCCCTCGTGTGTTCCGTTTTTATCCCAAATGTCCTACGAAAGGTTTTCAAAATCGAGATCCTACTTAAGATCCTATGGTAAAGATTACCATAGGATCTTAAGTAGGATCTCGATTTTGAAAACCTTTCGTGTGACATTTGGGATAAAAACGGAACACACGAGGGATATTGGACTATTCGAGACATGCTACCCGTACACTAACATATTTGGATTTATTGGACTATTCGTTTGGTTATTGTTTGAGTTACGGATTGGTTTAGCGTTTATGGTTTAGGGTTTAGGGTTTAGGGTTTATATAAATACTTGTTATATTATAAATTACTCGGGAAATTGATTTTCAATAAAGTCTTTTGAATTGGAAACGTTCGATAAATGAAAGGGTCTTGGCGAAATTTTGTTATTTCCAAAGATTAATTTTGTCGTAAGTCCAAACTTGTTTTAAATCATAAAACGAGTATACCTTGTACTAATAAACGGGATTATGGGAAAATACAGACGATTACCAATCGACTCATCTTATTTGATATGTTTGTTGTTAGTTATCTCTTAGACTTGTTTTCGTCATCTCGTCTCGACTCGAGTTATTGTCAATACTCTTCTCGACTATTAATTCGGTTATTCGTTTTTTTGGAGTGAGTGCTCGTGAGTCCGTGTTCTCTACCGTCACACGAATGAGGATACCAAACCCTTTTAAAAGGCTAAAACGAGATTATTTTTTGAAATGAGAATGATTAACTTTTGAAACCTCTTGCGCATTTGATTTTTTTGGTGAATATCGTGCCGAGTACGTTGCGTTGCGATATGTTGCGTTAAATCGTTTGATACGATATTCATTTTCTTTAACTTTTAATTACGGATAACCTCGATACCCGCGGGGAAACCCGAAAAACCGATGTATAATATTAATCGGGTATCCGGTGGGATATGGGGCGGGTACGGGTATATTATAAACGGGTTCGGGTACGGGTACACTAAAACCCGCCACGAACCCGAACCGTCGGCTATAGTTGGTTTTCACCGCAACGTCAACACCATTAGATTTTTTTTTTTTTTTTTTTTTAATTTATTTATTATTATTATTATTTTTTTAACTATTATTCTTTTTTTTTTCTACACATCCGATCTTGCCACTCTTAATTAAACCAAACCACCACTTGATCAATAGTAAAGGGGCAATTAATCCCTTTACCGATCAATTGTAAACAGACAAAAAAGTGAGTAAACCCTAATCAAAACACACATTCTTCTTACTCCCACGACGGATTCACACGGGCAACAGTAGGATCCTGGGGCAATTAAACCAAACCACCACTACTTGATCAATAGTAAAGGGCCAATTAATCCATTTACCGATCAATTGTAAACCGACACAAAAATCAATAAACCCTAATCAAAACACACATTCTTGATTCTTCTTATTCCCACGGCGGATTCCCACGGGTAACAGTAGGATCCTGGGCCACCTTTCATTTCATCTTTGTCTTTTAATTTAGCTAGGTAATAGTTTGAAAAACAGACGTGGCAAACAAAAACACGCAAAAAATGAATCCAAATGACAACAAAGGTATGTTTTTTAATGTTTTCACATATCAGTTGATGATTCATTGTACAATAATTAGTAACAGGCTTTTTATCTATAAATGGTGATGTTTGGGGTTGTTGTTACCGATTCTAATGTAAAGCTGTGTGAATTTATTGTTGAATGTAAAGCTGTGTGAAGTTTTAATTTATTCAAGTTTATGCTTTAACAGGTTCAAAGACAAAAATCCCTAGGTCCAAATTCAAAATCATTTCCAACAAGGTATATACTAAAGTTGTTATGTGTTTGTGGCTAAAGTTGTATACCTTAATTATACCATTAATTAAATTTTTTGAAACAAATGGTATGTTGAACTATTAGGAGGTATGGGAAAACACAGATTGAAAGAGAAAGAGCCCTTTCTATTTCTCTATCGATGAAGAATCTGGTGATGCTGACACAAAAGGTGTGAATTTATTGTTGAATGTAAAGCTGTGTGAAATTTTAATTTATTCAAGTTTATGCTTTAACAGGTTCAAAGGCAAAAATCCAAACAACAACAACAACAACAAACCCAATCCCGCCGGGGCAGGGTATGGGGGAGGTAGGCTGTAGACAGACCCTACCCCTAACCCAAGGTAAACCCAGGAGTAGAGAGGCTGCTTCCAAAGAGACCTCCGGCACTAGGTCCAAATTCAAAATCATTTCCAATAAGGTATATATACTAAAGTTGTTATGTGTTTGTGGCTAAAGTTGTATACCTTAATTATACCATTAATTAAATTTTTTGAAACACATATGGTATGTTGAACTATTAGGAGGTATGGGAAAACACAGTTTGGAAGAGACAGAGCCCTTTCTATTTCTCTAGCGATGAAGAATTTGGTGATGCTGACACAAAAGGGGTAATAATGGTCCATTTAATAAGTGTTGTTTCGCTACCTTTATCACATTCTCAAGACTTAATCCATTATATATACTCGTTCAACTTGTAGGTATAAAAATAAATTTACTCAGGATATTGTCTTGGGACTGCCGTATAATTAAGAAGATGTACCAACCGATGGCCGTGAAGAAGACTTCTCGTACATTAAATGTGTTGAGAATTACGTAAAGGTGGTGATCATCTCGACTATTATGAACTAGCTAGAGGATAATTAGTTTAATATGGTACGTAGTAGCAGTTATGAGTAAGAAGATGTACGTTGTATCAACCGATGGCCGTGAAGAAGACTTCTCGTACATTAAATGTTGGGCCGTGAAGAAGACTTCTCGTACATTAAATGTTGTGCTGAGAATTATGTAAAGGTGGTGATCATCTCGACTATAACTAGAGGATAATTAGTTTAATATGGTACGTAGTAGCAGTTACGAGTAAGAAGATGTTGTATCAACCGATGGCCGTGAAGAAGACTTCTCGTACATTAAATGTGTTAAGAATTATGTAAAGGTGGTGATCATCTCGTCTATTATTAACTAGAGGATAATTACTTTAATATGGTACGTAGTAGCAGTTCTGATATTTAATTTGGATAAATGTAATTATTAATGGTGCAGTAACTGGTAACTAGTGTAGTTTAACTCTGTATCTATTTTATAACTGTAATGATAGTATTTTGGTTTGTTAAATGGTAGCAATTTGTGTTCTTGATGTGATGATTGCATAGTTAGATTTTATGGTAGCAGTTTCTGTTGTTGATTTGATGATTGCACATATTTATTTAATGGTAGCACTTTGTGTTCTTCATTTTTCATGTTGGTTTATGTGATTTAATGGTAGCAGTTTGTGTTAAATGGTGTCAAGTTGTGTTCATGATTTTGGTGTAATTGTGTAAATTTGAGTTCTTGATTTGATATGCAGTTTGTGTTCATGATCTTTGTTCTAGATCTTGGTTCATGATTTGCGATTAAGATAATGATATATAACATTTGGAGCCAAAATTTTGATAATGGTAGTAGTTTGTGTTCTTCATTTTTCATGTTGGTTTATGATTTAATGGTAGCAGTTTGTGTTAAATGGTGTCAGGTTGTGTTCATGATTTTGGTGTAATTGTGTAAATTTGAGTTCTTGATTTGATATGCGGTTTGTGTTCATGATCTTTGTTCTAGATCTTGGTTCATGATTTGCGATTAAGAAAATGATATATAACATTTGGAGCCAAAATTTTGATTTTTTCAAGTTTATGCTTTACTAAACAGGTTCAAATTTAAGGCAAAATTTTAAAATAATTCAATTGTTATTTTGAAATTAGAATTTGGAGCCAAAATTTTGATCCAAAATTTTGAAATCGCCTAATTAATTAGAAGCGTGTACCAAGAATAAGGTACGATTCATCTTCTTATACCCTCTTTTCTCTCCTAAAAAAAAAAAAAAAAAAAAACTGCAAAGAAAACACAATAATCAATTCTTATATCACCATTACTCTCAAAGCCAGAATCATTTTCTTGTACCCATTGTTACTCAAGAGTCATGGGAATTCAACCCATTGTTGATAATCATCTTTTGCTTCCTGCTGATAATGAACATGATGATAACAACATAGACTATGAATCCGAAAAGTATTCTGATGAGGAAGATCTAGATGCGCCTGGAACCAACCAATCAGATCGGATACTAGCTAAGAGAGGCATGACCAGGCTATTTAAGTTTCGCATGAAATATGGCAACCCTGGTGGAATAAAGCTCAAGGTAACCTTCGATGCATTGAATAGGGTATCAGGGTTACACAGAGCACTGTTTACGAGTTTTTTAGGAGATCTGGTTCGTGAGCACATAGGTTTGAAGAATCTTTCCTGGAGGAATGTGAATAAAGAAGAAAGAGATAAACTATGGACTGACATCACTGTACATATATACTACTGTATTTTTTAACCCAGTACTACATAATTTTATCTATGCAGTTACATTATGTGCAACTAATTAACAACATTGTGTTAATCTTTGCAGCGATATTTTGATGTTGACGTGACATTCAGAAAATTGGTAATGACTCGTCTTGGTAAACTGCTAAGGACTTTCAGAACGAAGCTCAGAGAAGAATACATTTTTCCCCACCTAAATACACCTTCCAAACTGAATGAAGTCCCGGCCAAGTATAGTCGATTTGTGAAATCAGAAGACTGGGTCGAGTTTGTAAACAACACGACCACCGATGAATACAAGGTTTTAATTAGTCATCTTTATTTAAGTCGATATGTCATTTCATAATTTTCAGTTTGCAGCATTACCACATGTAAACGCCTTATGATTTTGTGTTTTTAGAAGATAGCTGAAAAAGCTAAAATGTCGCGTTCCAAAAATATTTATCAGCATAAAATGGGACGAGGCGGATATGTTTATTTGAAAGAGAAAATGGTAAGATCACATGTGTATGCACCTTCATATTTTCGTTTATCGTGTTTTAACTTTACATGTGTATGCATTTGATGTTTATTAGATCGAAAATAAAGAGATTGAAGCAGATGAAGAACCCCGCGTGGTATAATGTGGTTGAAAGGAAGGGTAAACAACGATGGCGAATTTCCAGATGATGAGATCACATCAGTGGGAGATACACTTGTAAGTTTGACTGCAAATTCTATTATTATGCTTATATACCAGCAGGATTAAATGTGTACTAGCAGTAGTAAATTGTGTACTAGCAGTGGTAAACACTAGCCATATTTGTAATTGAAGTTCATGAGCATCACTAACTCCATCTGAGCAGCATTGACACAAATAAGAGCATCAGTTACTCTAACAGCATCCAGAAGACTTTTAATCCCAACATTTCCTATATTTTTTTTTTTGCAGAAAGAATCTGATGACCAGATCAAGAAATTGTCCAATGAGATTACAGAAACAAAAAGAATACTTACTCAACTGATGGCACAGTTGAGTCAACAAGGGGTGCAGTTAAATTTGTCATCTCAATTGCCAGTAGCCTCAAATGCAAGCCAACAAAGGTCTACAGATTCCCAATCGCAAGGAAATGTGTCTCCAACACAAGGAGTACCAACAGTATGTATTTCAACATGTTTCTTGTTATTCTTTTGTTTATATATAATTCAATGTTTGATACAAGCGTCTTTTGTTACTACAGGTTACACTGCCAACTACAATGCAAAAGAAAAGTGACAACAACTGTGGACCAACAGCACCATCGAAGCGCAAAAGTAATGTCTCTATTGAAGCCCTAAAGCAAGCTATGCCGGCGAAGAGTCAAAAGTCTTTAAATTATGGTACTTGAGAATTTGATTATGTACGACATTACAATTGTATATTCTGTTCAGTTATATACATTCGAGTTTTATTCAATTTCAAATTTCTTTTTGTTTATGATTCTGTTATATATATATATATATACTCATTCCAGCAGCACTAGCATAGTACTAGCAGTAGCAACTCTGCTCCAACAGTACTAACTTAAAAATACCAGTAATAACCCTGTGACTAAAAGATGCAGTCATGTATTATGGTCACGCTTATTAACATTATTGGTCACTCTTTGTTTAATTCGATGTGTGACTAAATATTACAAAAGGTCACACAAACATAAAATTCAAGTGGCCATTGGATGATCAATAGTCACACAAAATACAAATTTCTTCACTTTAAACAGCATATGGTCACACTTATTAACACTTTTGGCCACTTTATGCTTAAGTGTATGTGACTAAATACCCAAAACAAACATGCTTTGTGTGACTGAATATTACAAAAGGCCACTCAAACTAAATCTTCATGTGACCATTGGATGATCAATAGTCACACAAAATACCCATTTCTTCACTTAAAACAGCATATGGTCACACTTATTAACACTTTTGGCCACTTTATGCTTAATTGTATGTGACTAAATACCCAAAAAAAACATGCTTTGTGTGACTAAATATTACAAAAGGCCACACAAACTAAATATTCATGTGACCATTGGATGATCAATAGTCACACAAAATACACATTTCTTCACTTAAAACAGCATATGGTCACACTTATTAACACTTTTGGCCACTTTATGCTTAATTGTATATGACTAAATACCCAAAACAAACATGCTTTGTGTGACTAAATATTACAAAAGGCCACACAAGCTAAATATTCATGTGACCATTGAATGATCAATAGTCACACAAAATACACATTTCTTCACTTAAAACAGCATATGGTCACACTTATTAACACTTTTGGCCACTTTATGCTTAATTGTATGTGACTAAATACCCAAAACAAACATGCTTTGTATGACTAAATATTACAAAAGGCCACACAAACTAAGAATTCATGTGACCATTGGATGATCAATAGTCACACAAAATACACATTTCTTCACTTAAAACAGCACATGGTCACACTTATTAACACTTTTGGCCACTTTATGCTTAATTGTATGTGACTAAATACCCAAAACAAACATGCTTTATGTGACTAAATATTACAAAAGGCCACACAAACTAAGAATTCATGTGACCATTGGATGATCAATAGTCACACAAAATACACATTTCTTCACTTAAAACAGCATATGGTCACACTTATCAACACTTTTGGCCACTTTATGCTTAATTGTATGTGACTAAATAACCAAAACAAAGATGCTTTGTGTGACTAAATATTACAAAAGGCCACACAAACATAAAATTCATGTGGCCATTGGATGATCAATAGTCACACAAAATACACATTTCTTCACTTAAAACAACATATGGTCACACTTATTAACACTTTTGGCCACTTTATGCTTAATTGTATGTGACTATATACCGAAAACAAACATGCTTTATGTGACTAAATATTACAAAAGGCCACACAAACTAAGAATTCATGTGACCATTGGATGATCAATAGTCACACAAAATACACATTTCTTCACTTAAAACAGCATATGGTCACACTTATTAACACTTTTGGCCACTTTATGCTTAATTGTATGTGACTAAATACCCAAAGCAAACATGCTTTGTGTGACTAAATATTACAAAAGGCCACCCAAACTAAGAATTCATGTGACCATTGGATGATCAATAGTACACATTTCTTCACTTTAAACAGCATATGGTCACACTTATTAACACTTTTGGCCACTATTTTTTAAATTGTATGTGACTAACTCGAAAAAAACAACACACGATGTGTGACTAAATCATCACAAACGTCACATTTATTATATTTTCGTGTGGCCATAGGATGGGAAATAGTCACACATACTGATGAATCCAACAAAACTTGTGCCTAATTAGTCACACATATTCGGGTTTTGGTCACTCTTTTTCGATGAAAACGGCCACAAACTAAATAATGTGACCATATGATACCTACGATGGCGCGACTTTTTGTCACACACACCCAAAAAAACGTGTGTGACTATATGCATATAGTCACGCATTTCCAGTGTGACGATAGGCAGAATTTGTACCAGTGCCTCTTTAGATGCATCATAAGCAGCTATATACTCAGCTTCTGTAGATGAAGTTGCAGAAATACTCTGCTTTGTGCTTTTCCAGTCAACAACACCTCCATTTAAAACGAATACATATCCAGTCTGAGATTTCAGGTCATCAGCATCTGTTAGATATCTAGCATCAGTGTAGCAAGAAAACCTGAGCTCTCATTTCATGTCACCTCCGTAGACCAGAAACATATCCTTAGTATTGCGTAAATACTTAGGAATATTCTTAACAGCAGTCCAGTGAAGTTCACCTGGATTCTGTTGAAAATGGCTTGTCATGTTCTGAGCGAACGCAACATCAGAACGAGTACATCTCACAGCATACATAATTGATCCTATAGCCGAGGCGTAAGGAACTCTTTGCATGCGCTCTTTTTTAGCAGGTGTCTCAACACCTTGTGATTTACTCAATTTAGGCTCATCTTGCATTGGGATAGTTCCTCGTTTGGAATTCTCTATGAAATATCTTTTCAAGATTTTCTCAATGTAAGCACTTTGACACAAACCAATTAACCGTCTTGATCTATCTCTATAGATCTTGATTCCAAGAATATATGCAGCTTCTCCTAGATCTTTCATGGCAAAACATTTTCCAAGATAGGATTTTACATCTTGTAACATTGGAATGTTGTTTCCCATGAGTAATATGTCATCAACATATAGAATTAGGAAAGTGGCATAACTCCCACTAGCTTTCTGATATACACATGGCTCATCTTGATTTTGAGTGAAACAGAATTTCTTCGGAAAGATGTCCATTGAGGAAGGCGGTTTTGACATCCATTTGCCAAATCTCATAGTCATAGAATGCAGCTATGGCTATGAGAATCCTTATAGCTCTAATGTCTGCAACAGGAGAAAAGGTCTCTTCATAATCAACCCCGTAGGTTTGAGTGAAGCCCTTTGCTACGAGACGAGCTTTAAAGGTGTGTACTGCACCATCCATGTCAGTCTTCTTTTTGAAGAGCCATTTGCTACCAACGGTTTTACCGTTAGGAGGAAGATCAACTAAGTCCCAGACTTCGTTGTCTTTCATGGATTGCATTTCCACATTCATCGCATCAAGCCATTTCTTGGATTCAGGATCCATCAATGCAACTTTATAATTATTGGGTTCACCAAGATTCCCCAACTCATGCTCCTCAACATCGACGTATAAACACATTCGATCTGGGGCACGTCGTGCCCTAGTGGAGTTATGAATGGGATTGATATCACTTTGAGGTTCATCAATTTCTTGATCATCTTCATCATGACCTAAGCTAGTGTCTACAGAAGGATTTGTATCTTCTTCTTGAATAATTTCAAGATCTTCTAGACTCCCACTTGCTTCATGATCCAAGAGATTTTTCTCAAAGAATTCAGCATTCCGAGCAACAATTACTTTGTTCTCGGATGGAATGTAGAAAGAATATCCCATTGTTTCCTTTGGGTATCCTACGAAGATACACTTAATAGATCTGGGTTTCAGTTTGCCAGGTTTGGTAAGTGTATCATGCTTAACAAGTGCCTCACAACCCCAGACTTTTAAGTAAGACAACTTAGGGGCTTTCCCATGCCATACTCATAAGGTGTCTTATCAACCTTCTTAGTTGGAACCATATTGCGAATGCGTGCAGCAGACTCAAGGGCATAATCCCAAAAGGACTTTGGAAGAGTAGTTTGACTCATCATGGAGCGAACCTTGTCTAGCAGTGTTTGATTTCTCCTCTCAAACACACCATTATGTTATGGCATGTAAGGAGGAGTGTGATGGGCAATAATCCCAAGCTCCTTAAGATGATCCAAAAAATCTTGACTCATATATTCACCTCCACGATCAGAATGTAGTGACTTAATGGTCTTCCCGAGTTGGTTTTCTACTTCCTTTTGAAACACTTTAAATGTTTCAAACACTTCATGTTTATGTTTCAGCAGGTAAACATAACCATACCGACTATGGTCATCAGTAAAAGTAACGAAGTAGCTCGCTCCTTGTCTTGACACAGTTCTAAATGAGCCACATACATCGGTGTGTATTAGTCCAAGTAGATCCTTAGCCCTTTCCACTTGATGTGAATAGGTTTTTCTTGCCATCTTACCAGACATGCAGGAAACACACTTTTCAAATGACTTGATGTCAGTTGAGTTGAGAAGTCCATCATGTTGCAACTTCTCCTTGCGTTTCTTGCTAATGTATCCAAGACGACAATGCCACAAGAGAGTTGAGTCTAAGGTGAGATTGGCTCATTTATTGCTATCAGCAAACATAGAACTATCATTTGTTTTAGAACAAGATATATCAATTTCAAAAATACCATCCTTTGGGATAGCACTAAAATAAACAACATTATTTCTAGAAACTGAAATTGTATTATTCAATTCAAAGCGGTTAATAAAACCATCGTCAAACAAACATGAAACTGAAATAATTCCTCTAGTAATAGAGGGAGCATAATGACAATTGTTCAAAACAACAACTAATCCACTAGGGAGACATAAATGATAACTTCCAATAGCTTCAACTCCTGCACGTTGACCATTGCCCATGTACAGACTTAAAGCTCCTGGCTTTAGCTTCCTACTTCCCTGAGACCCTGAGTAGTATTACAGATGTGAGTACCACAACCCGTGTCATAAACCCAAGATGTACTAGGAAAAGAATAGAGTTCTATGGTAAAAATACCTGAAGTGCTAGCTCCTTGAGATAGCTTCTTCTTTTTCAGCAACTCGGCGAGATACACGGGATAGTTCCTTCTCCAGTGACCTGTTTCACCACATTGGTGACAGGTTGCGTCCTTTGCAGGGTTATCCTTCTTGGGTGGTGGAGGTTTCTTGGGCTTGGAAACATAAGATTGTTTATGCTCAGGAGCATAAGCCAACTTATACTTTCCATTCCCTTGTTTCCCCTTAGCAGCCTTGAACGGTTTTTTACCTTGGTTTTTCTGGACCTTTCCTGCACGTATAGAATGAAGTGCAGGTGCAACATCTTTCTTGGGTAGTATCTGCTCATGTTGTTTAAGCATAGCATGTAATTCATTCACAGTCTTCCCCATGCTGTGCATATTATAGTTCTGCACAAAGTTGTCATACTCATTAGAAAGTCCAATCAAGATTAGGCTTACCCCAAGGTTCAAAGTGACGGGATGACCGAGACGCTCCAAGTTTTCAATGTAGCTCTTCATCTTTAGAACATATGATCATACAGATTGACTTTCTTCTTGCTTGCACGAGTGAAATTCCCTCACGGTTTGAAGAAGTTCATGTTCTGCCTATTGAGCAAACATACTTTTCAACTCCTGTAGCATGTCATATGCACCAAGGTGAGTTAGATTTCATTGGATTTCTACGTCCATGGTCATAAGCATGAATGCAGCAATGTCCTTTGATCCTTTGACCCAAGCAGTGTGAGCTGCTAAAGCCTCAAGAGGGACTGGGTGTCCAGGAGTTGCAACAAGTGAAACAGGAATAGGATGCTCCAAGTAATTTTCCTAATCTTTAGCTGACAGGATAACCGAAGCTGGCGATACCAGTCAATGAAGTTAGGTCTAGTGAGTTTTTGTTTCTCAAAGAAACTCTTGAGTACCGAATTGTTTCCGACTGAGGTAGTCATCTACAATTAATAAGTTCAAATAATTAGTATTTTCAATAATTAAATTCTTAACATAATTAACTACCCAATTAATTACTAATTAAGACTAAGATCCAACTTGACCTCCCACTTATTACCAAAAGGTCTGACCAATGTGTAAACAAGTGGGGCAAGAGGTAAGCGACGAGCGTTAATTGCATACAATGCAACTCTTAGACTTATGAGACTGATCAAGACATTAGTAAACAAGTAATAATGTCATGAGCATGTTTAGTCTCATTTTATGCCTCGGGTCCAAGGTCTGACCAAGCATACTCGAAATAAGTCGACCAAGCAAGAACGTGCAAAAATTGCCAAAAGTCTGACCAATGAACAAAATTCGGCATGGGTTTGGAATGGCCCTAAGGTCTGACCAAAGAGGTCAAGCCAAAAGCACGTGTTCTTGGTTGGCTGGCATAGACTTAAAATTTACACATAGGGTGTACACATAAATGTGGTAAAATCGTGTACAAAGAAGCATGCAAAACAACTTTGTAGCACTTATTTTAAAATTTTTTAGTAATGACACTGTATTGATCATCATGGTTCACGGTAGCTCCAATCGAACTCGCAAGGAAGCGGAGGACCAGGTCAGTGCAAAGCATATGACCGGAAATCCTTTAGGTGTGACTGTGCTCACCGCCTTATACCCCCTTATAGTTTGTTCTAGTGGGTGAGCCGTACTTCCCAAGTATCCATAGCATCCAGTTTTTAATTTCATGAAAAGCTTGTTTCAATTTATTTAGGTCACTTAATTTTACAAAAAACAATTTTCCACGAATCAAATAGCAGTTCACAATTGAGCATGATATTTTAAGGCGTGTAAATTAAGACCATATTGATGTCATCTTGTTATAAGTATTAGTCCTCTTTTATTTTAGTTTTATGCGTGTAAACATGTAG
Organism: Artemisia tridentata subsp. tridentata; assembly: GCA_021014915.2. Classification (NCBI taxonomy): domain Eukaryota; kingdom Viridiplantae; phylum Streptophyta; class Magnoliopsida; order Asterales; family Asteraceae; genus Artemisia; species Artemisia tridentata. The sequence goes on along the minus strand of CP139508.1, from coordinate 195,068,517 downwards.
GCTAAAAGCAAAAATTCACAAAAGAACATAATACTAACACATGACGTTAATATTAACAAGTAAACATATAGATCCGAGTCCTCTAGCGAGTCTTCCCCAAATGAAGAACCATAAGACCCTCACTAGGCTTTCACCTAGATCGCCACATGCATCATAAAAAAAATGATTGCGTAGGTCTTATAGCCGGAATTCACACATAAAATAATCATGGCAAACTAATTGACTTTTAATATGCTATTTTATGTATCTAATTAACATTAATTTTAATTCATTAGCTTCTAGGTATTTTTTATTAATTAATGACAAGTATTGCATGATAGTTGTCAAAAAAAAAAAAAAAAAAAAAAAAAAAAACGAATAACTAAGTTAGATTTCATGCAGTCTTTTCGCATGTTTATTAAAACGTGTAACCCATAACCACCAAATGAGTTGACTCGTGATGCCACTGTTGGGATTTAAAGAACATGTTAACCATTAACACTACGAGTACGCAGCGGATAATGGATCTAGTTTAGCAATTATGATTAACACATATAATAAACAAATTAAGGAAAAAAGGGAAACAAGAAAACTAACCCTCGAAGCAACAGCAAATGAAACTAGTGATTAAAACAATCGCCTCTAACGAATGCACACACTAGACGTCAAATGAAGCACACTAGGATGCTAGTACCTACTTCACGTAAACCAGTTCGAATACTAAAATAAGTATACGTTCGAATGGTTAAATAAGATGAGGGAGCAAGACAAATAAACAAAGATACAATTCTTTGTTATATGTATTGCAATGTACGACAAAACAAAACCAATATATTGTTTTGTGTTGTCAGAATGTGCCATATATATTTGACCAGAAAAAGGAAAAGAACTATCTTTTAATTTAGGTTTAATATGAGTCGTGTATAAATAATGAGGCCAAGGGGTGTTTATATAGCACCCCAACTTGTCCAACAAGTCATTGTTTTTCACCTCCTTTAGTTAGCCAAAAAGGACACATAGCCCCCTCCTAGATCCTTCCATGACTAGCCACTTTGGAGGGAGGTCCGGGAGTTTCGTTGTCCAAGATTCTCATCCTATATATACAAGACCTAGGGTTATTGTTTCATTAACTCTTGCACTCTTGCTATAGCCCTAAAGTCTTTTTCTCTTCTTCCTCTTGCTAGGTCGATCGAACTAAATCCTTTAATGGTCGATCCACTTTGTTTTTCATAAACAAAATTGTTTGGTTTATTTTGTGTTTACATTACTAGCATAAACATTAATTCGGTTATAGTACGTGTGTACATGATAACGCTCAGAATGAGCATGTTTTTAGTTGCGCTATCAGTGGTTTTGTGCATCATATTTGGTTATATTTGTGTGTATTTGTTACTAAATCATGAAAAAGTGTATATGCAAGTGAATGTTGCCAAGTACAGGAAAAGATGACAAAAAGATGAAGAATTGAAGTGATTATGCACATGGGAAGATTCCCGAGATGGAATCGAGAGAGAAACCACACAAGAACTCAAGGATTTGATTATGTCAAGATTTCTATGTTCAAATATCAAGAAAAGATCAAGTTCTATGGAAGAAATTAGTGCCACAACAAAAGATAAAGCACGCGACAAGAAAAGAAAAGAAAAATCAAAGTTGTGTGTGGCAGAAGGCCCCATCCGATCGGATGGAGCCCGCATCCGATTCGGATGGGGAGCGTTGGGATTTACCGAGAGTTCCAACCGATTGGTTGGAGCCTAAAACCGATCGGTTGGATGAAGATGCTGCTACAAAGTTCCATTTAATGACGAATTTAAGCCCTATAATCATGGTGGCTTATCATTTCCTGCTTATTAACTAATTGTGGACATTTTTACTTGATAGAGAAGGGTTC
>CP139508.1:194436878-194466547 GCA_021014915.2 Artemisia tridentata subsp. tridentata | reverse complement strand
ATATATATAGTGTATCTTTATTTTCAGAACCCTGTTAAGTGCGGGAACTGCGAGAACTCCATTTGACCAATCACAATTTAGTAAATTGTTTTTATATTAAATTAATGTGATTAATTCGTAGGGGCATTAAGGTAATTGAACATTCACAAACTCTTAATAGATAATTCAAAAATTTTCCTAAAATCATGCAAAATATACGGTTTCTAAATTTAAAAGTTTTTTTTCCAGATCTTTGTTGCTACAATTCACTAATGATACAAACCCTAATTAATCCAGAATTTTTTTTCATTCGAATTCCAGAAAAACAAATATGGTTGATATTGTTCATGATTCACATGATGAAGAAGACCTCGTTGTTAATGATACAAACCCTAATCCAGAATTTTTTTTCATTCGAATTCCAGAAAAACAAATATGGTTGATATTGTTCATGATTCACATGATGAAGAAGACCTCGTTGTGCAAGAACACCATGATCAAACACTGATGTTAACTGGACAGGATCTGATAATGGATCATGAGCATCATCATCAAGAAGACAATAATGGTGTCGTTTTTTTTTTTAACTTTATTATTTTTAACTGATTTTTGCAAAACTTATTATTGACTTCATGCTATTATAATGCTTTAATATGGTTGATATTGTTGATATTGTTCATGATTCACATGATGAAGAAGACCTCGTTGTGCAAGAACACCATGATCAAACACTGATGTTAACTGGACAGGATCTGATAATGGATCATGAGCATCATCATCAAGAAGACAATAATGGTGTCGTTTTTTTTTTTAACTTTATTATTTTTAACTGATTTTTGCAAAACTTATTATTGACTTCAAGCTATTATAATGCTTTTTTATGTTATGGTTTATCATATAACCAGTTGTTGTTATGAATTTTATCATGCACATTCATGTTCATGGATTTTACATTTATCAGATAACCAGTTGTTGTTATTAATATTGTCATGCACATTGATGTTCATAGATTTTAGATTGTGCATATTAAATGAATTACAAGTTCCTACCTTGATTATTGAAGTAATTTTTTTATTCCAACGAAATTTAATTCATTTTTCTTTTAACAATCATGTTATTTGGAATATACTCCTGATTAAAACTATAGTTTTGTACCCTGATTAATGAAGGTATTTCGCTAATACACGTGTTTTTATTTTGTAGAAGATGACGTTGTTGATGTCTTTGATATTGACCATGAGTTCATTCCGACACCAAATGGACACGCATATTGGGTGATGAAAAACCTAAAAGGGGTACTGTTTTTAAAACGTTTGACGAAGCGGTTAACGTGTACAAGGTTTATGCTGCTAAGAAAAAATTGGGCAAGAAAAAAGTTGTTGACGAAGATAACATTGACGAAGATGAGGAAAACGATGAAAATGAGTATATTTATGAAGATGAAAACATTGACGAAGATGAGGAAGAAGATGAAGATGATTAATCAGACGACGCGTGAGATGTGGACCAATAATCCAAAGAAATGTAACTTTATTTACGTTTTTTAAAATTTATGTTTATGCGGATTTACATTAGTTAATAAACTTAAATTAATTAGGTTTATTAAGTTGCAGCTTCCACAACATGTATGCTTTTACCATACACCCTAACAAAGATTATAAGTACACATACATGTTGGTTAAAACATGGTTTTTTTAACCATACTACATAAAAAAGGTTAAAGTAAAACATGCATGTTCAAAGAAAACACATACGTTTTAACCAACAACTTTAATAAAGCTAATACTAAAAACATGAATGTTAAAAGATAACACCTTTTACCTTAGACAACTTATACGTTTCTTCCATACACCTAAATACTTTCATACGTAAACATACATGTTCATATAAAACATGTATGTTTTTACCATATACTTTAATGACATAACAATTAAACAACCAGGTTCACATAAACCACATATGTTTTTACACTACACCAAAATATTGCTAATACATAAACACCCATGTTCATAAAAAAACATATATGTTTTTATCATACACATATTTACACATGCATGTTCTTACGAAACATGTATGGTTTAATACTACAACATAATCATGCTAATACAAAACATGTATGTTCTAAGTCTTTGGTCTTCTGAAAATCGTCATCGCTATCTTCAACAGCAGCATCTACTGCTTCTTCAACAATGTTGTCTGACAAATCAGGCCCTTTATTCTTTTGCTTGCCGCTTCTCCTAACAGCTACATCAAACATACACAATACAAATTACAAAAATAATTAACACAACATTAATAAAACAAAAAATTTAACAAAAACAAAACATTATTGCTTACTAATACAACAGAAACATACAAAATACTACATCACAATACACATAAAAATACAAGAAAAAATTACACATGTTCAGACAATCACAATATTTCCATCTTCAAACACACATGTTCACATACTTGAAACACACACGTTCACTAACTTTAAAACAGAATGGCAGTTTGTGATGATATGTCTTTGTTTGAGCAATTTTGAACCCCCATGTTCACTAATTTGAAAACATTTTTCACCAAATTAGAAACACATGTTCAAACACCCATGTTCGCTAACTTAACACCCATGTTCACTTTATAATTCAATGTTTCCATCTGTGTTTCCCATATTTCCATGTTCAAACACTCATGTTCAATCTTAAATAGCATTTTTCAAATACTCGCCCTGAACCTTAAAAAGGTAAACCATATATAATCCTTTTACCCGTTGCTTGGACACCCATGTTCAAACAACCATGTTCATTAATTTAAAACACCAACGTTGACTATTTTCCGCAAAACTCACTATAATCACAGACTCAAACACACATGTTCACTAAATTGAAAATCAAATAATCTAACCAAATAACACACAAAGTAAGACCATACTAAACAACTACTCCAGCTTACAGACCCATTGCATGTTCAATAACATTTACACAACATTGAACGGTATACATCCACATCTTATTAAAAAACTACCATATACTAAACACATTTATTTATCAAAACACCAATGTCATACTTGGATCAAAACATTTATGTATCAAAACACCCATGTATCAGCGACACCAACATCATATTTGAAACACCCATGTTCAATAACCACCAACGACTAAAAACATTTACATATCAAAACACTTAAGAATCAAAACAGCAATGATATATTGACCACAACCAAAAAAAATTGCAAGGAATACATCTACATCTTCTTAAATAACAACCATTCACCCCTCTTCCTACTTCCATATCTGATTGAAAGGTTTCGACCTACATCTTAACATGACTGCCTTATTCCAAGAATCAAACAAACCTTATTCCAAGAATCAAACAAACATGAATAAAAAAAAAATCAAATATTAACTAACCTTATTCCAAGAATCAAACAATCAAGACAAAATATTAACATGACTGCCTTCACAAATAGCAAACGTATGATAACCCATCTACGACATAAAAAATTTTTAAAAAAAAAACAAAAATTAACAAACAAAGAACAATCATGATCATACCTTCCATTGATGTTATTGTTATTTCAAAGAGGATTTTTTTAATTTTGATTGTAGCTGCTATTTAGAATTTGGGGGTTTAGGGTTGTATGTGTAATCACTGTGTGTGTTTTCTAATTAAAAAAATCAATTTCGGTATTGTTATAAGAAGCAATCCCGATTTTCAAGCCATGCAGTTAATGAGATAATCTAAAATACCTATTGTACCCTTTTCATTAATGTTCCAGCAATTTAGGTTCATTTTAATTACAAAAAAACCACCTTGCATTGATGTTTTGTACATTATGCTTTATTAGTAGTAAATAACTAGGTTCTCGCAGTTCCCGCACTTAACAGGGTTCTGAAAATAAAGCTCCCCTATATATATATATATATATATATATATATATATATATATATATATATATATATATATATATATATATATATATATATATATATAGGATAAAGATCAAATAAAAAGACAAATATCCGTACATTACGTAAAAAGATTTTTTTTTTTCAAAAATTTTCTCGAAAAATTCCAAAAAAATTCCACAATATCAGGTATGTTAGTGCATGAAAAAGTTGTGAAGGAAGTTTTTCTAAAAGTAGATATTTTTTCTCAAAAAAAATTATAAAAAAATACGTTTGTGCATTAAATCGTTTTTTTGTGCATCAAAAATTCGTTTTTGCACCTAGTTCTTTTGACATTGCGTATCCAACTAAAACAAGTTGAAAATTTTGTGAATCAAAATTTTTTTGCGCATCAAAAAATCAAAATCATAAAAACTTTTTTCATAAAAGTTTTATGCACCAACATACCCGATCTTGTGTAATTTTTTGGGATTTTTTCGTGAACTTTTTATAAAAAAAAAAAAACTTTTTACGTAGTGTACGGATATTTGTCTTTTTATTTTAACTTTACCCTCTATCTCTCTCTCTCTCTCTCTCTCTCTATATATATATATATATATATATATATATATATATATATACATGGGCGGAGGCATGTATAGCCGAGGGGTAGCGGTCGCTACCCCTGAACTTTTACCCGGTAGTGAAATTTTTGGCGATTTTTGGCTATTTTTGGCATTTTTTGGCGATTTCGCTACCCCTAAAACAAATTTTCGCTACCCCTAAACAAATTTTCGTGTTTCGCTACCCCTGAAACAAACTCCTGGCTCCGCCACTGTATATATATATATATATATATATATATATATATATATATATATATATATATATATATATATATATCATAAGTATCTTCAACATACGCCAAAGAAGCTACTTAAATACAAGAAGAATCTCAACTTATCCACCATCCACGGACATGTAAATAGGTCCTAAAAGCTTAATCAATTAAGAGAAGTTTAGAAAACTTGAAAGTTGTTTTACCGGCATGAGAACCAGACATGGTTAACTTTTCAGAAACAGTTTCATCAGGACCGGTCTTGGGGCTAGCAAGGCTGGGCCAGCGCCCAGGGCCCAAGATTTTGGAGGGGCACCATTTTTTGCAGTCTGTTTATATATATATAGCTCAAAGGATTTTTTTCTCAGCCCAAGTTTAAAAGCCAGTATAGAAACCAATATTTTGGGCCCTTTTCCAGCCTAACTTCGAAATTGATTAACCCAATAATGCTTAGGGCCTTTTTTTGGGTCCAATTCAAATTCAATTGCATCTTTGCATGTCACTACTAGTCATTTTTTTTGGTGAACTTACACTACTAGTCCTATCATGTCTTTTATTTGTATGGCAAAAAATAAAAAGATTACATATTTATATACTAGACAATCGATGTTAACTAAAATGGCACTATTGTGGTATGAGTGACTATTTTAGCTATAATCACGTAAAAAGCCTCATTTTTTATAGAGATAATTTCAAAAATACCCAGTTGCCTTTTGCTTTTGCTTTTGCTTTTCTAGACGAAATCTTTTCTCCTTCCGAAACTAGACCAGGGCAACCTGTATAATTGGGCAACTACAACCAGCAAGTGACAAGTGTGAGTTTACGGATTATAAGGTAGGGCAACTTGTGTACTTTTTCAGCAAAAGGTGTACTTTTTGGGTAACTAGTGTACTTCATGTCGGACAAGTGGCTACACATAGTTGGGTAGTTCAAAGTTGCCCAGTTGCCCGGTCTAGTTTCGGAAGGAGAAAAGTTTCCGTCTAAAAAAGCAAAAGCAAATGGCAACCGAGGTATTTTTGGAATTATCATTTTTTTGATTGCCCAGGGCCCTTCGAAATCCACATACGGCCTTGATGATTATTTATTGGGCATAGGCTAGATAATTGTATAATAACTTGATATATTCATATATGGCTAGTTGTGAGCAAATAATTTTAACCTTAAATGAAGTAGTGAGAACCAACGTACGTTAGTTTGAGGACAACCGATGCACGAGTGCAACTCACCCACATCGTACTACTGGATGTGTCAATTTGAATGAAAAGTTCCTTAGGAAGAGACCCCAAGGAAACTTTTGTATAGTATAGCCAACATAAGGATAACCGAGCTCACAAATTATTCAACTGATAATAAAGATGCATAAATTAGTTATATGGCGCTGATTCCGACAGTTTGACATAATCTCAAGCAATGGGTCTTAATTTATGGACATTATAATTAGTGTTGTTCTAGGCTACAATATTAAGCTCGACTCACTGATTTAACTTTGGGCATTTAAATAACGATATTGAAGATGGGCCAAAAGACATAACATACTCTATTGAAAATAATTTTACTTGACACTTTATTTCGAGTAGAATATAGTCATAATACATTTTCAAAATTTGACACTTTATTATCTATATCATGCATGTATAGAGTCACATAATATAGTCATAATACATTTTCAAAAGTTGGGCCAATCTAAAGAAAAACATAAAAGCAAACGAGTTACCCATCATGCATAGAGTCGTTTCCCACTTGGAATCAAGCAACGAAAACTGACGAAGACGGAGAAGGACTCTGCTGGTCTAATAAGCGACAAAGGCGACTGAGCCTCACATTATCAAGATGATAAAGCTGGCTCAGACCGTGCTTCGTGGACTGATCCTTTTCAAGCCTTAGCAGTTTGAACTGCTTATTGGAGTGGGCAGAAGCAGGGGTGGAGACCGTGGATCTATGTGAAGAGCATGGTATGTGGGATAAAAAATCAAAGGATTATGTGGGATAAAAAATCAAAATTGTAAATAAAATGTCATGTGCCCTCGATATAATGATTCGAGTGTCCTCAATTAAAGAATCAAATGTGTGTTTGAAAAACGTTTTTCGTCAGTATGTTGGTCAAAAAAAATGGAGGAACGAGATTCTTCGTTATATAGTGAGTGGAAAGATGGAGATGGCAGGTTGTGGGGCATAGGTTGATATCAAAATGTTTCAAACTATTTTAATGATTACTCGTATTATATTACGAGTACCGGAGTAAAATTATACAGTATCCAGCTTAGAGCAATTTCAAATCTCTTAAAAATCTAAAACGAAAATTAAAGTGAGACATATTCGATTAGAATAATCTTTTATTAATTAAAAATTTTAAAATACCACAAATCACTATATTTACATCATTGCAACCATACTCAATGTAAAAGTAAAAATATTTGAACCTGAGTTAGAATTTACTCAACATCCTCCCATCTCACATGCTCTCCTTTCCCTCTCCTCCACTTTTTCTCCCACCAATTTTCTTCCATTAAAATACCACGTTTTTCTTAGATCGAATTTTAACAATCCAATTTGATCATTCAATTCCATTTTCAATTCTACATACTTTGATATAATTTTCCCCAAATTTCACCGTGTAATTGAATTTTGGATTTTGGCGCTAAAATTCGATCTATTCAATTGAATCAGTGTTTAAGCATGTCGAATAAAAAGAAATCTAATAAGAGGAAAATTAAGCTTCCAACGAAATACAATGATCATATATTGGGTAATTTGAACCAAAAGCGTACTGAAGTTAGAGATGATGAAACAGAAGAAGAAATTAGGGCACAAAATTTGGGGGAAAATGAATTTGTTGAGGAAAATGAGATGAATACGGAAGGAGTTGCAGGAAGTGATAGTGAATTGAAGAAGAATGATGGAGGTGTTAGGGAGATGAATGTTGAGATTGTTTGCAGCAAGGAGGTTGAACAGAGCACTGAGTTGAATACACAGGATGATGTTGTAAGTACATCTCATTCTCCTGATAGAAATGATATTGATGTGAATACTGTGAATGAAGGACTTATTGATAGTGATAGGAATAAGGAAACTCTAAATAAAACTGATAACTCTTATGCTAAAATGGTTGCTAAGGATGCTATAACTGTAACTAAAAACTTGATGTTTATAGCACCTAAGGTAAAAGAGGATGGCGAGGAAACAGTTTTATTTGATGAGGATATAGTGCTTAAAGGTAGTGTGAAATGGCAGTTCACTATTTGTGGTTATTTTGTGGGTAAGAATATGATGATTCATGAACTGAGGTATCATATTAGGAGAATGTGGAGTAGGTATGGGCTAAAAGAGGTGATTGTTAATGCAAGTGGTGTGAATTTGTTTAAGTTTCAAAATGAAAGTGGAATGAATAAAGTCTTAAATCAAGATCCATGGATGGTTAACAATAGGCCATTGTTTGTACAAAAATGGAACCTTGAGATAGGGCTACTGAAAGTGGAACCAACCAAAATGCCACTATGGATCAAAATGGTAAACATTCCAATGGAAGCTTGGAGTGTGGAAGGCATTAGTGCTATGGCTAGCAGTCTAGGCAAACCATTGGTGATGGATTCTGTTACAGCTCATATGTGTCAGTTTGGTGTAGGAAGGGCAGATTATGCAAGAGTGTTAGTGGAAGTTGAAGCTGGAAAACAAATGAAGTCTGAAATCAAAATTGAGTATACTGATATGAATAAGTGTTTAAAAGGGACAAAAGTGGTGAAAGTTGAGTATGATTGGAAACCTGATTGTTGCTCTCATTGTAAGGTGTTTGGGCATGTGGTTGATCAGTGTAATGTTAGACCAAGGACTGAGAAAGAAATCCAAGATAAAAGAGAAGCAGAGATTAAAGTTCAGGTAGCTAATAAGCCAATGTTTCAAGAACAGTTTGCTCCAGTGCAGAATAGGAAGAGTAATATGCAGCAGCAAAACAGGAATTGACAATATAGAAGTAATTACAACAACTATCAAAGACAGGAATATAGGAAGAAGAATGGAGGGAATGATAAGGGTAAAGATGTTGTTAAGGAAACTGCAACAGCATCAACTTCAAAGGCCAATAATGGGAAGTTTGTGAATGAAAATGTGAACTCTTATAGATATGAAACTTTGAATGAAGGAATAGTTGAAAACACAAACCCAAAAAGCTATGATGATGAATTCCCTGCCTTCCCTATTCCACAAAACCAAAATGGTGTTACTAATGGAACAACAGTGGAAGATATAAGGTTACAAGTGGAGAAGAAGATGGAATTTATTGATAAGCTTGTGGATGATAAAAGGATTCCTAATGTTGAAGAATCAAAACTATGGTTTGAAACTGTAAACCAGCTTCTATACTACAAGAAAAAATGGGAAGTAAAATGGAAAAAAGAATGCCCCATATGAGAAAGAGGGATCTGATTCTTACTGGAATTTCATAAAATGAATATAGTAGAATTTGGAGGACTGGATTCTGATTTGTCAGTATAGTGCTATTTGTATGAGTTTTATGGTTTGTATGTTAGTGTGGTTGTTTTGTTTTAGCTCCAAATTTAGATGCTTTGGCTTGTCATTAGCTCTATTTTGGATGCTTTTCATGTAGTTTGGTATTGAGCTAATATATTTTTCACCTTTGCACAAAAAAAAACCATACTCAATGTATCTATAATTTATTTCTAGAATTTGGAACATAAACATTTTCGTATTACGCCTATTATTGCAGCTACAAAGGGTTTTTCAATTTTGAATATCCGAAATTCCATATTGTGGTCTTATGCATCTGAATATCCGAAAATTGAGTAACTAAAAATTCGAAGTTTTGATAAACTTGTATATAAATTCCAAATCTGAAAATCGGATATGTTAATTCGTGAATAATTTCATACCAAGTTTTCGGATATCCGGATACAGATATTGATGAAGCCCAAATTACTTTAAAGGCGTTTTATATATCATTTTATGTGTAATTTGGCTTGGTTTTTGTAAAAGTTCATTGTTTACTTATTTGTTCTTTATAAATGCATGAATAAAGTGAAAGTTAATGGCAATTCTAAGTGTTAATGACAACTTAAACCAATTTAAATGGAAAACAAAAAGCAAAGGAGTTAGTCATCATGTAGAGTGTCATTTTCCATTGGAAATCGGCCAAACCTACCTAAGTTTCATGAAACGTCATTTGATTTCACAAAACATAAAAGAAAAGTAATTGAAAGCAGTATTTGTTCATGAAAGTCATATTCCTGAAAATATATTCAAGCTAATGAGTCTCAGAGTTGCGAAATCTAAAGCTGTGATCATGCTGCTGAACTATGGAATTTGAGATGTTGTAACTTGTTTTTACAGGCAGCCTAAAAAATGTCTTATGTCTATGTTAAGCTATTTGTTAGTTCTTCACTATGGTTTAGTCATGATAGTGTGTATGAAGTCTGAATTGTTAGTTGTTGTAATGGCTTTTGTCCTTGATTCTTAAATATAGGCTTGTTCTAGCCTTTGATTTATAATACTCCATACTAATCTTAGTTTCATAATATTTTACAAAAGACTAATAAAGCAAAACATTCGAACCACTGTACTTATAGCTTCCATGACTGAGAAGTAAGCTTCTTTGGCAAGGTATGCCAATCTGCAGCCTAAGTAAATTTGAGTTCCTCCTTCGACACTGACAATGCAAAAGTTGATGGATCAATGGGCATCGTCTGACCGTCAACTGAAATGCTCTTCAAATTGATATAATAACCTAACCTAAATCATGCATCCATGATCCATATAATTCTGAGTTAGTCTACATTAAAGTTGAGATATTGCTAAGAACTTTACTCTCGAGTATACAAGTTTATGATTTCATCAATTCTTGAAGCAGAAAAAGTCACATTTTGATTTCAACAATTCTTGTAGCACTTAAAGGTAACATTATAGAAATCATATGTGTGTTAATCAAAAAGAAAAAAAAAATGTTAACTTAAAGAAAACTTACGTTGTATCAACTAGTGGAGTATAAATGAAATTTTGCTCCTACGGATGGCCAATCGAACACTAGTATACCAGCACCACTTTCACTATCACTCTCGGATTGGCAATGGGAGAATATTTTTGGAGTAGCCCCTTGGCTATGAAGTTGAGAAATCAATGAATGGCTAAACTTACCAAGTCCAAGGTTCCCTTCAATTCCCATATAAGATTTTGTCATGAACGTGGTACGCTTGTTGCAAAAATCAATATATGAATCTCATTCTATTTTAATAAAAAATTTGTAACAACCCGGGGAGGGATATTGAAACCTTACGATATTGAAAACTTACCCAAAATACGCAGTAGGTGAAGTATCTGATATTCCATTTGTGTCTAAGTGGATCACATCAGACACGTAATAACCAGATAACTTAGAACAAGTTTGAACACGGTAGTTCAGTGTGTAAGTACACTGATCTTGTTGTTCACTGGCGCATGTAGTTGGGGCTCCTCTTTGAGTAGACATGCTACAGGAGATGAAAAGTATGTTTGCTTAACAGGCAGAACAGGAACTTCTTCAAACCGCGAGGGAATTTCACTCGTGCAAGCAAGAAGAAGGTCAATCTGTAAGCTTATATGTTCTAAAGATGAAGAGCTACATTGACAACTTGGAGCGTCTCGGTCATCCCGTCACTTTGAACCTTGGATTAAGCCTAATCTTGATTGGACTCTCTAAGGAGTATGACAGCTTTCTGCAGAACTATAATATGCATAGCATGGGGAAGACTTTGAATGAATTACATGCTATGCTTAAACAACATGAGCAGACGCCACCCAAGAAAGATGTTGCACCTGCACTTCATGCTATACGTGCAGGAAAGGTCCAGAAAAACCAAGGTAAAAAACCGTTCATGGCTGCTAAGGGGAATCAAGGGAACGGAAAGTATAAGTTGGCTTATGCTCCTGAGCATAAACCATCTTATGCTTCCAAGCCCAAGAAACCTCCACCACCCAAGAAGGATAACCTTGTAAAGGACACGACCTGTCACCAATGTGATGAAACAGGTCATTGGAGAAGGAATTGTCCCGTGTATCTCGCCGAGTTACTGAAAAAAAAGAAGCTATCTCAAGGAGCTAGCACTTAAGGTATTTTCACCATAGAACTCTATTCTTTTCCTAGTACATCTTGGGTTTATGACACGGGTTGTGCTACTCACATCTGTAATACTACTCAGGGTCTCAGGGGAAGTAGGAAGCTGAAGCCAGGAGCTTTAAGGCTGTACATGGGCAATGGTCAACGTGCAGGAGTTAAAGCTATTGGAAGTTATCATTTATGTCTCCCTAGTGGATTAGTAGTTGTTTTGAACAATTGTCATTATGCTCCCTCTATTACTAGAGGAATTATTTCAGTTTCACGTTTGTTTGACGATGGTTTTATTAATCGCTTTGAATTGAATAATACAATTTCAGTTTATAGGAATAATGTTGTTTATTTTAGTGCTATCCCAAGGGATGGTATCTTTGAAATTGATATGTCTTGTTCTAAAACAAATGATAGTTCTATGTTTGCTGTTAGCAATAAAAGAGCCAATCTCACATTGGACTCTACTCTCTTATGGCATTGTCGTCTTGGACACATTAGCAAGAAACGCATGGAGAAGTTGCAACATGATGGACTTCTCAACTCAACTGACATCAAGTCATTTGGAAAGTATGTTTCCTGCATGTCTGATAAGATGGCAAGAAAACCCTATTCACATCAAGTGGAAAGGATTAAGTATCTACTTGGACTAATACACACCGATGTATGTGGCCCATTTAGAACTGTGTCAAGACAAGGAGTTAGTTACTTCGTCACTTTTACTGACGACTATAGTCGGTATGGTTAGGTTTACCTGCTGAAACATAAACGTGAAGTGTTTAAAACATTTAAAGTGTTTCAAAAGGAAGTAGAAAACGAACTTGGGAAGACCATTAAGTCACTACATTCTGATCATGGAGGTGAATATATGAGTCAAGAGTTTTTGGATCATCTTAAAGAGCATGGGATTATTGCCCATCGCACTCCTCCTTACACGCCACAACATAATGGTGTGTCTGAGAGGAGAAATCGAACACTGCAAGACATGGTTCGCTCCATGATGAGTCAAACTACTCTTCCAAAGTCCTTTTGGGATTATGCCCTTGAGTCTGTTGCACGCATTCTCAACATGGTTCCAACTAAGAAGGTTGATAAGACACCATACGAGATATGGCATGGGAAAGCCCCTAAGTTGTCTTACTTAAAAGTCTGGGGCTGTGAGGCACTTGTTAAGCATGATACACTTACCAAACCTGAAAAACTGGAATCCAGATCTATTAAGTGTATCTTTGTAGGATACCCAAAGGAAACAATGGGATATTCTTTCTACCTTCCATCCGAGAACAAAGTATTTGTTGCTTGGAATGCTGAGTTCTTTGAGAAAAATCTCTTGGATCAAGAAGCAAGTGGGAGTCTAGAAGATCTTGAAATTATTCAAGAAGAAGATAAAAATCCTTCTGTAGACACTAGCTGTAGCAACCCGTAGAATTCCCTAGTCATTAGTGAACGCTAATCTAGTATTAACCCATCATTACTGTTCACTTAACCATTTTTCTAAGCAAAATTTAAAAATTTTGTTTATTACATTCTATTCAAACACGTTGACACGTGATTCACGATACATTGAAACGAGCTCACACATGGACCACGACGAATCCAATACACAAATAATAAACCAAACGGATCCTTATACTATTTCTCGGCCCATTCTTGAGCCTGTTACTATTCAAAAGCCCAACCCAAGTTTATAAGTTTTATAAATTTTCTTATATTTCATTCAACTATTACACAATCACTTGGCCATGATATCTTCTAAATTTGACACTAAACCTATGCAACATTTTACATCACTCAATTCTTCACATTCTAAAGAATTGAGAATGCCAAATCTCACTCCTTGATTCGAACGTTTGACCTATATTTGAGACCCAAAGTGAACCTCACGCGACCCCATTTACAAATTCATTCAATATCAATCCAAATTATCCAATTCGACAAAAGTTTGATTTTACCTATGTCTTTTATTTTTCTCTAGTAGATTTTGGGTTCATAAGTGTTCATATGAAGTTACAATTGTTTTCTCATCATTCAATCCTTTCCAACCTTTGTACCTATCCAACGTTACAAAGATGTGTTGGACCCTTATATATACGAACGTTGTACATTATATACATGTAACTCGACATACCAAAACATACACATCATCTTACACTTTCTCTATGTACTCGAGTATTAATTATCTACCTCCCTCCATAACTTGTTAAAGAATCAAATCACTCAACTTGCCTATTAATACATTAAACTTGATTAGATTCTTGCATATATACATGGTACGTATACAAACACATACATATGCATTCTCACTTCTCATTTCAACACTCAATATTCTCTAAGTATCCTCACTCTGCCACCTCAATATATGGTTCCAACTTGTCCCAACTTGACCTAAAATACAATAATACTTGTATAAGTATCCATGATCGAACCGTATACACACATATTACACTCACTATAATCCCATCATACCTATACTTTCTAAATCCTTTACTCATTGACGAAACCTCCCAAGAACAGGAGCAAGTTCTAGCTTTATTCGAGCCACAATTCAAGTCGTATAATACTCACCTCGATCCTTGGTGATTGTTCTAGCGTAAGCAATCCATATTTCTCGAGTTCTAGCTTCTCTTTGACGTATAACTCCCCACCTTTGGTGTTGTAAGTCTTTACAACTCAATTTCCTACTCTTAATCATTTTCATATACCATGCATCTTACTATATTTCTTTCGAACGTATATTCATTGCAATACATTTATACGCTTTCTTTTTACTTAATTTTACGTTACACATGTTGACCTCCTTCATGGATGGCTAGAGATACGATTTATACTTCCATTCGACACTTATAAGTTCATTTTAAAGCATATCGAGACTCCTTTTTACCTTTGTTGCATCGTATATGTTTCTTATAACTTATATATGTCATTTTTTATATATTGAACCATGTAATATCAACTAAGAAACGACCTTGTTAAATCGAATTCATGTACATATTATATTCTTTTTATTACTTAGCCCGATTCTTCAAAAGCTCATTAAATAAGTTGTTGTTATAAACTTTCATTGATAAGCTCATATAAACCCTTTTTGAACATCATTCTAAACACTACTCGAAACTGTTTTTGAACATATATATATATAGCGATTGGGCTTTTAAAAGCCCAATAAGCACAACCGTATAAGCAGTCAAATAAGCACTTTGAATATGTTTTTAGACCAATAAAAATAGCCCAAAACCAGGCCCAAACTCGATTAAAAGCCCTCGGATAAAAAACGCTTAATGTGCTTTATATTTTCACACGTTAACGCCCATTAAGCTGAAAAATAAGCTCTTTTGTGAATAAGCAATTGGATTAGACTCTAATAAGCTATTTAAAGCAGATATAACTTTCAGAAAAATTATTATATAAGTTTTACCCATTTTGGACTAAAAATGCAAAGCACATTTACTATAAGGGTTAAGATTGTAACTTTCTGGAAAATAGGTATTATACTGCCAAATTTGTAACTTAAGGGTAGAAATGGACAAAACATTAACTAGAAACCATTAAATGACAAATTGGAACCTTTCTGAACTTTAAAGGTAATTATTTCTAACTTAGGACTAACGGTGCAAATATTTCACCGTTAGGGTTAAAAGTGTAAAATTCATGAAACTTCTAGAATCAACCAGTAAATTATTCTACTTTCATTTCATAAAGTGTTATTATACAATTTCGTACTTAAAAGTCCTTTTTACAATTCGTATAATTTATATATAAACGATTACGTTTATATTTACATAAACCTAACTTTTAAACGAATAAACATAACTTATCATCCACCAACTTTTGAAGAGATGATATTTATAGATTCAATAAACATAAAAACATGATAGTATTATATAGAATATTATTTTTGAACTTTAAGCATTTTAAGCATATCAAATCATTCACATCCCAGTCCAATCCGTTATCCGACACTTTTCCACAATCATTATTCACATCCTGTCAATCTTAAACCATCAAAATCTCAGACTTCCCTATTATTTAGGTCTTGTTTTGGAGCCGTTCCCGTGTTACATTTGACTTAACATTACTTTGACCTTTATAGCTAAGGTGAGAATTCATAGCCCCTACTTTTATACGTTTTGATTTACTCTTGGGGAAGATACATGCTCAACTATATTCATTTACTTTTACAAGTACTATAATACATTTTGAATTAGTAGTCAAGATACATTACTATGGAAAACTAGAAGGGGGGTTGAATAGGTTTTACCGAAAAGTGTACCGCTTTTAAGGGGTCATTTAAGCCCGAAATCGTATTTATTTGATCAAATATTGCCCTAAATCGTTCCTTTTGTCATTTTAGGTACTTTTGAGGAGAAATCTGGAAAAGGAGGCATTTTGGACGTTTTTGGAGCATAAAAGTGAAGAAAACGGCAAAGTCTCAAAATTGTGCTGAAAGTCACCTTTGACGGCGTCAACATTAACTCCAGACGGCGTCATGCCTTGGCAAGAAAAGTTGGATGTGAAATTTACTCATGACGGGCCAGTGAGTTTGCATGAGAATTCTGACGGCGTCACGCTTTAACTAAATCAAGGGCGTCACGGCTTAAATCATAAGGGGACGGCGTCACGTTTAGGATCCGACGGCGTCAAGCCTTGATAAGCCAGAATGGATTTTTGAAGAGCTAAAGAGGGACGGCGTCAAGATGGTCATCCGGGAACCCTAAAAGCGGCGAGGTGACGGCGTCACAATGCATAAGGTGACGCCGTCAGATGTCAAAGTCTATATATAGTTTTCTAATTTTTTGTCATTAGGGGAGAGCTTAGTGTGTGGAATTTTGGGATAAAACCCTAAGACGATTTTAGCTACTTTTTCAGGGCTTTTTGCCCTGAGATCTTCCATGTTTCATTGAAAGATAAGTTATCAATTAATCATTCAATATGTCTATGTGTTGTTTGATTCTATCTTATGCTTGTCTTTTGTTTAACATGTTAGGCTAATTTTATCTTGTGTTTGCTTAGATCTAATGAAACCTAGCTATTGATTATTGGTTGTTAGTGTGTTGTTAGTTGTATTGGATGATTGTTTATCTATGTTAGGCTTAAGAAAACTGGCTAACTTCCTATTCGGTAACTTGCTTGAACGTCTTAAGAAACATGAACCAAACGCGTACTAAAGGTTTTTATGGTTGTATTTAATGCACAAGCGAATTCTAGTGATCCCATGTTAGGAGCTTCCTAGCCGGCTCGACATAGGAGTGAAGTAGGAGCTTGTAGAGTTTGGGGAAGTAAGTACGCCACCCCACGAATGGTATTAAGGAATACACCCGTCATCCACGCGACTAATACACACTAATTAACCGGTAAAAGATAGTTAGGGAGTAAGGAAATCTAAGTAAACACATTTCTCTACACATAAGTTTCTCACCACTTTTCATTTTTGTTATTTTATTTTATTTGCATTTGTAGTAATTTGGGTTAGTTGACTAGCAACTAATTCCGCCCACTCCTTCAAAACCCGAGATTTTACTTGCTTTCATAAAATTATAAAAAACATAAAAAGAATCTTCCTCAACCCTTAGACCTAATTAGAGTAGCCTTTCACACCTAACGAACACTATTCCCTGTGGAGAACGATCAATCCCCCGTACTTACCACTACACTATACTACATCGGTCAGGTACACTGCCTGGTGGGGTTGTAAGCCTCTTGAGATCCCTCGAGAGGTAAAACCTGTTGTAAGGTTGCAAAACCCACGCATCAAGTTTTTGGCGCCGCTGCCGGGGAATAGTTATTGTTTAGGTTGAATTTTTATTTCTATTAGGTCTACTCACTAGATTCCTTTCTAGTGAGATTTTTATTTTATTTTTCTAGGTTTTCTTTAGTCTATCTATTTTCTTCGTGTCTTTGTTCGTAACCATTACCGTCCGACATCATGGAAGATGGTAATATCCTTAACCCACACAACCCACCACCACAACAACCACCACCACCTCCTAGAGCCCGTACTTTAGGAGAGTATTCCCGTCCTAGCCACCACGGCTATCGAAATACCATTGAGCTCACTCAAGGAGCCAATATCACACCCTTGCGATCCGACACCATCCGGTTGGTGCAAAGCGGATGCGCATTCCATGGACTTCGTTCTGAAGATCCTAATCAACATCTCAAGGACTTTCTTAAAATCGTTGATTCTATAGACCTTGATGTTGCCACTCGAGAGACGACCCGATTGCGTCTCTTCCAATTCTCTTTGCGGGACCAAGCTAGTCAGTGGCTAGAACGTCAACCCGCAGGATCCATTACCTCTTGGGATGATCTCACCACTCGTTTCCTTGCTCAGTTTTTCCCACCGGGAAGAACTACCAAGCTAAGGAATGATATCTTGATGTTCCAACAACGTCAAGGCGAAACTCTCTACGAGGCATGGACTCGATTCAAGGACTTACTCCAAAAAGTCCCTCACCATGGCATAGAACTTTGGCTCCAAGTCCAAATCTTCTATGACCATATCAATCTCTCCACGAGGCAAACCATTGACCAATCAGCCGGTGGCAAGCTACGTGATCTAAGTGCGGAACAATCATGGGCTCTCCTAGAGGATCTTGCTCTTTATGACAACGAAAGTTGGAGTGATCCCCGTGATTTGAATAAAACGGTCAAGGCAATATCTTTGCCCTTGAACAATTCAAGCACTTCCGACCGTAGGATCATAGAACTTGAAGACCAAGTCAAGTTTCTCATGAAATCCTACGAGGCTCCTAAACCTTCAAGCCAAGTGAACAAAATCACTTCTTCATGTGAGTTATGTAGTGGTCCCCACGACACTCGTGATTGCATGGAACTCCCCGAACAAGCTTTTGTGGACTACGCATCATCGCGTACCGACGGAGCGGGAGATAAGTGGTACACTTTCAAGCCCGAGCCAAACCCTTATGGTGATTCATATAACCCCTCATGGAAAAATCACCCGAACCTTAGGTGGAAACAAAACCAAAACACACAACAACCCAATTCTTCCAACCCACCTAATCGTTTCCAATCAAGCGGTTCCAACTCGAACCGTACTTTCAACAACAATCCTTCCGGCAATGGTAGTACCAATAACTTTGAAGGATTGATGTCTCAATTTATGGCATCTCAAGAAGCTCGGATAGCTAGATTCGAGACCGAATTCAATCAACAACAAACTGAGATGACCAATAAAATTGACAACTTGTTGAAAGCCCTCCATAACCAAGTGTTATCACCTCCACATAAGGACGCTAGGAACACAAATAGCGGACCCCAAGTTAAAGACCCCTCTTCATCCAAACACGTCCACTTTGTCAACATTGTCACTATTAAACAAATTGATAGGAATGAGGATAATAGTGAGCCTAAGGATGAGGATAGGAAAGTCGAGGTTGATAAGGAAGTTAGGACAAGTGTGATTGAAGAAGTAGATGATGATGAGGACTACTTCAATAGGCTACCCACTAAGGAAGAGCGCGCATATCATACAAACTTATTCGATGACCCCGAAACACCATACTTCCTAGGTAAACCAATCATTGAAATAGGCGACCCTTCTAATCTCAACATACCATGCAACATCGGACATCTACATGTGTGGAAAGCTTACATCGACCTTAGATCGCCCATAAACATCATGACTAGAGCCCACTACAACTTGATAATGAAAAATCAACTTGGGTATAGGATGTTCCCTGACAAGGGTTGGATGAGTAACTTCACGGGAAGAGTTAAGGGATTACCGGTTTATGTAGGAAACTTCACCTATGTCACCGACTTTGTAATTGTAGAAGATATCCGTCCAATAGTCGATGCATCCTTGACTCAAGTGGTTTTTGGAAAACCATTTGTTGAGGTCTCTAGAATGACTTATGAACCTTCCTTAGGGATAGTTAGATTTAAGGATGAGACCGACGAAGTAAGCTACCAAATGCCATATAAGATAGAACAATTCCAACACTTGTCAAATGTTGAGAAGGAGCTTAAACAAGCGGTCTACTATAGGAATGATATGGATAGAAGTAAAGGAGTAGACTATGTTATGGAAAGGATATTCGGTTTCTACAAGGATTGTTTGAAATTAGGACCGGAATATAAAACCGGGAAGGAGAATGGCCTAGGAACCGTGACCGATGATGGAGTCACGTAATGTACGTGACTTTGAGTCTAGCTACAAGACTCGTTAATAAAGAAAGGCGCTTCTTGGGAGGCAACCCAAGCTTTATTTGTTTTATTTGCTTTGTGTGTTTATTTATTTGCTTGTTTGATTTTATTTGTTTCCGTATGTATGTTTAATTTTTATCGTTATTGATTCATGTTCAAAACTAATTTGTGAAAATGCTTTATGTTGTTTTTAACTTCGTCTTAACTACATATAAAGGTATTTTGCAAAAGATAAGTGTAAGGGAAATCTAAATCGGTTTATTAGAACACAAATGAACATGAATCATAATAATAATAAGTTAGCATACATATTCGTATTTGTTTGAGTCAAATGCTTGTATCGAGTCATAATGATGTTTTGCAGAATTTCCAGGAAGTAAGGTAAAGGTTTTTCCAGAAATTTTCCGGAAACTTAAAATGAAAATTTTTGTCAGGTCATTTCTGACGGCGTCAGGGGTTATAACCTGACGGCGTCAGATTTAATTTTCAGAAATTTTTGAAATTTTTGTTTTTAAAAAGTTTTTATTAAAATCTCCAACTTATAATCTCCAGGAATCTGCAAAGTTATCATTCCACAAGCATTATATCCTTATATATAGATTTTATCCCGCCGATGTTATGCAGGTTTTCGTGTTTGTTTTCTCAGGTTCAACAGGTTATTTTGGACAAGGAAATGTTTTGAATCAAGCTTATGGCGATGCATTAGTCATGGAGCTTCAACATTCTCTTTGGAGGAAGATTTAACCGTGTAATTTCATTATCCAACGAGCGAATCAGGGGAGTATTTGATTTCATTCTTTTACTTTATGCTTTTACATCTTGTTATTTGAACATTGGGGACAATGTTCATCTTAAGTGTAAGGGGAGGGTAAAAGTACGATTTTTGAGAATACAATTGCGCTTGATTTTTGTTTGTTTGATGGTAGATGTGTAATAAAACTGAGAGAAATACTTGTTAAGGTAATTTTAGTGCCAAATTTAAAATTTTTTACAACATATAGGAGTGAAACTTTGATCCTAATAAGCGTCTCACGGATAGGAGTTATATGACTGGCACAAAAACCGTACCACTAAAAAATTTTCCACCCCCAAATATGTGAGGTTCACCCCTAGAATTGGTAGGAAAAGCATTTATGCTATGATGTGTGTACCGGTAGCACTTAGATTCTAGAACTTGCGTTAGGACCATTCCAAGGCCACAAGTGAGACTACATTCGTGTAGTTAGATTTACTACATGATAAGAGGCATTAGGATTAACCCATTGTTTTACACCTGTGTTTTTGTTATAATTACTTTGGCTACATTGGTCAAGTAATTCTCCCACACCCTTTGCGTTGTACTCATTTTTAGTACACGATACCCCTAGTACACCCCTCAGAGCCTATCTTTTCGTTTCGACCTTTAAGCATTTTACTTGAAGGAAGAATTTGTTTACACCCCACTAAAATGTACACCCAAATCGCCTTAGCCTACCTTGTATGCACTCATTTTTAGTGCATTATTGTTACAACATTTGTTTAAACCCAAGTTAATTATCTAGTCGATTACATGGTTGCTAAGTCGAGTCATATCCTTGTACATATTGTTTTGGGACGATTGGGACTCGTGGGTAAAGTACTAGTGTAATGGAGTAATGGGGAAGAACAACATTATTACCCCCATATGTGCTAAATGTTTTAAAAGTACTCCAAGTTTTTCAATTATCTTAATTCGAGTCATTAGATTAGTATTTGTAAAGTTATGTAAAAGTTCAAGTGTAAGGGGATGCAACGCCCCTATGATGTATTATTTTGGATGGTAGGGTAAAAGTGTATGCAAAAAAAAAAAAAAAAAAAAAAAAAAAAAAAAAAAAAAAAAAAAAAATCGAAAAAATCAAGAAAAATACAAAAAAATGAGAAAAAGAAAAGTAGAAAAAAACATACGGACTACCATCCCGTTTCATTTTATGTTTATTTTATGTTTATGTTTTGTTATTTTCTTTCATTAGCTTAAGATCGAGTCTAGTCTTGGCTTAGCAACGTTGTATAGTACATGTAATTGATCAAGATTTTTAACTCGCCACCAGTAAAATATCCTTTATCCAACCAAACCGTGTTTTCCTTTTCCCTGCACCTAACGTTATAACCCATTTAAAAGCCCTCTTTGATAGTTTATCTTAGGTGCTTACGCCTAGTGGAGGAGGTTTTCGATCCTTTCCCAAGCCTATGGTAATCTATTTGCTATGACAGGTAGTGAGAGATATTTTCCGTTTTCATTTATGAGATTTATTTTGATGACACTTGAGAGATGTGAGTATCTAAACACTACTTGTGAGGTGCTAGTATGTAATCTCCGTGCTTATTATGATTGAAGTGGAACGATTATTTGTTGTAATTACTTTTATGTTTGCATTAAATGACCCCTAACTTGTATTTTGATTGGAATAAAAGCGCATTTGCTTGAGGACAAGCAAATCTCAAGTGTAAGGGTATTTGATGAGGCGAAAAGTGTACCGCTTTTAAGGGGTCATTTAAGCCCGAAATCGTATTTATTTGATCAAATATTGCCCTAAATCGTTCCTTTTGTCATTTTAGGTACTTTTGAGGAGAAATCTGGAAAAGGAGGCATTTTGGACGTTTTTGGAGCATAAAAGTGAAGAAAACGGCAAAGTCTCAAAATTGTGCTGAAAGTCACCTTTGACGGCGTCAACATTAACTCCAGACGGCGTCATGCCTTGGCAAGAAAAGTTGGATGTGAAATTTACTCATGACGGGCCAGTGAGTTTGCATGAGAATTCTGACGGCGTCACGCTTTAACTAAATCAAGGGCGTCACGGCTTAAATCATAAGGGGACGGCGTCACGTTTAGGATCCGACGGCGTCAAGCCTTGATAAGCCAGAATGGATTTTTGAAGAGCTAAAGAGGGACGGCGTCAAGATGGTCATCCGGGAACCCTAAAAGCGGCGAGGTGACGGCGTCACAATGCATAAGGTGACGCCGTCAGATGTCAAAGTCTATATATAGTTTTCTAATTTTTTGTCATTAGGGAGAGCTTAGTGTGTGGAATTTTGGGATAAAACCCTAAGACGATTTTAGCTACTTTTTCAGGGCTTTTTGCTCTGAGATCTTCCATGTTTCATTGAAAGATAAGTTATCAATTAATCATTCAATATGTCTATGTGTTGTTTGATTCTATCTTATGCTTGTCTTTTGTTTAACATGTTAGGCTAATTTTATCTTGTGTTTGCTTAGATCTAATGAAACCTAGCTATTGATTATTGGTTGTTAGTGTGTTGTTAGTTGTATTGGATGATTGTTTATCTATGTTAGGCTTAAGAAAACTGGCTAACTTCCTATTCGGTAACTTGCTTGAACGTCTTAAGAAACATGAACCAAACGCGTACTAAAGGTTTTTATGGTTGTATTTAATGCACAAGCGAATTCTAGTGATCCCATGTTAGGAGCTTCCTAGCCGGCTCGACATAGGAGTGAAGTAGGAGCTTGTAGAGTTTGGGGAAGTAAGTACGCCACCCCACGAATGGTATTAAGGAATACACCCGTCATCCACGCGACTAATACACACTAATTAACCGGTAAAAGATAGTTAGGGAGTAAGGAAATCTAAGTAAACACATTTCTCTACACATAAGTTTCTCACCACTTTTCATTTTTGTTATTTTATTTTATTTGCATTTGTAGTAATTTGGGTTAGTTGACTAGCAACTAATTCCGCCCACTCCTTCAAAACCCGAGATTTTACTTGCTTTCATAAAATTATAAAAAACATAAAAAGAATCTTCCTCAACCCTTAGACCTAATTAGAGTAGCCTTTCACACCTAACGAACACTATTCCTGTGGAGAACGATCAATCCCCCGTACTTACCACTACACTATACTACATCGGTCAGGTACACTGCCTGGTGGGGTTGTAAGCCTCTTGAGATCCCTCGAGAGGTAAAACCTGTTGTAAGGTTGCAAAACCCACGCATCAGGGGTTGAATAGTTTTTACCGTTTAAAATTAATTCGCTTTATTACTTATCGTGATTTCAAAGTAAAGTAAACAATCAAGCACACAAACAAGTAATGTAAGTAAATAAGTAAAGAGAGGAAAGATCAAACCACATAACACAGATGTTTATAGTGGTTCGGCTACAAGGACTCTTATCCTTGCCCTACTCCACTCCTCGAGCCTCTAACTCGACAATTATTCTTCACTAAGAAACAAAGCTCCCTTCTCGGCGGAGAAAACCTTAATACACGTCGCTTACACCTTTTTCCGGTACAAAGCTAAATACCGAGTTCTTGTTTTAAGGAAGAACCAACCTGACGTCGCCTAAATGATTACCGACACTAAGCTAGATGTCGAGTTCTTTACAAGGGTACAACCACTCCCGTTTGGTTCTTTACAAGGGTACAACCACTCCCGACACTCTATGTGTTTTGAGGACTAAAACACTAACCGGTTTCTACTGAATAAAAGATGCAACTATGATGTGTGAACTGATGCAAGATCACACAGACTCTATACTACAGGATGACAACAGTATGTTGATCCTTCTATGTTGAGATCTTCTTTGCTACAAAAGGAAAGATCTATGTAATGTTAGTATGCTAAGGGTTAGTGATATGTAAATGAAAAGATATCTAAATTAAGCTATGTAAGTGATAAATTGGCCAAATGATTAGCTTGCTATTTATAGGCAAGGCTGATGAACAGTCCACGGATCCGACGGATCCCTAAAAAAGGATCCGTCCGTGTACCACTTTGGTACCGCCGTGTCAGGCCAACTAAGAGATCTCCAAATCTTTCCAAATCTTGCCATGTCTTTCCATATCTTCAAATGTCAACTCTTTGGCTTGAAGATCTAAACAAAATTTCACAAAATCTTACCAAGATTGTGTAGATGATGCATGCCATGATGTCATCCTAATATTTAACTAATAAAGTTTTCATTTTAAGAAATAAACATGTAAACTTGTATATGTCATTTCTAGAAAACTTGTGATGTGAAAATGTGTTTGTAAAATGCTTATCACTATAAATGTAAAAGACTTAATCTTATTTATGCTTTTCTTAAAGATAAACTTTGTAATTGTCATTAACAAAACTAAGCAAAGATCGTAAAATATAAATAACGTTTTTAGGACGATATTTGTATTAACAATCTCCCCCTTTTTGTTGATGACAAAACATAAAGTGTATTTTTAAGTAGAGAGCTTAAATAAGGGATGAGTCTTTTAAAAATATAGATTAAGTTAGTTTATGCAAGTTTTAAAATCTATTTTGAGCTAAAATGTATGTACTGTAATGTTTCACAGTTGATGCAAACTTAATCCTATCTCCCCCTTTTAGTCGAAACAAAAAGAAGATATGCGTAGCGGAATGCGATTTTGAGAACTTTAAAGCTCCCCCTTGATTTATACTCCCCCTAAATGGAGTAACAAGGATATGATGTATGACCCTACAAAATAAATTGTTATAATATGCTATGCTCCTCTTTGATGTATACTCCCCATTGCTAGAGTACCAACGTATACATTTCAAGAGTATGATATGATGAATGCTCCTACAAAACAAATGGTTAGACTATGATATGCTCCTCCTTGATGTATACTCCTCATTGCTAGAGTACCAACGTATATGTTTCAAGGATGAGAAATGCTAAAAATGATGAGTTAGTATATGATATACTCCCCCTTGATCTATACTCCCCGTTGCTAGGGTACCAACATATATGAATCAAGGTTGAGAAAAGCTACAAAAGAAAAGTTAGTTACTTCAATCAAGGAGCAATATGTATATGCAATAGTCAACTAAGAAAGGTCAACCCATTGACTTCTAAAATGTCAAAATGAAGTGTTTGATCAAATTTTTGTACCTAATGTACATTTGATCAATGCAATATGTTAAGTTAAGACAACCACACTATGATGTTAGTATCCTAAAATGCTTGATATTGATCACTAACAAGCATAAACATATAACATCCATTCATTGAAAATTTGTTTGTGACATAAGTCACTAAACATGACGTTACAAAAAGGAAATAAATCCTACAAAGAAAATACTAGGATGAATCCTAAGAACACCTATTGAGAAGGATTGGTTGGGTTTGATGAAGATGTGATAGTGGTAAGACAAATGGATTCTAAGTTCTTAGTATCATGTGGGTTTGAATCAAGTTCCTCATTGCCTTGAATGTTTGGTTGATTGATCCACATTGACTCATCAATGTTTTGGAGTGTGGTAAGTAAATCATGGGGTTGCAAGTTGGGTGGTTGTGAAAATGATGATGATTTTCTTACTTGAGATGATGTGGGTATTGGTGAGGAAGCTAATGGTGGTGATGGTGATCTTGGTTGAGATAGAGTTGGTGATGGTGTATTATCTATTGGAGTTATGGTAGGTGATGGAGACCTTGATGTAGATGATGGTGAGTTACCTAGTGGACTTATGCTAGGTGAAGGTGATCTTGATGGTTGAGTTGAAACGGGTGATGGTATGTTAACCACAGGAATGATGATGGGTGTTGAAGTAGTGGTGGATATGGTAGGGAAGTTCACATTAGAGGTTGGATTTGCAAGCCAGTATGGTCTGACACTAATTCTGGCAGTCCTTCTGTGTGGTCTGGACATGTGTGAGTTGTTGGTTTTGTGAAGTTGTCCAGGTATGATTATGAGAATGTGAGTTGAAATCATCCTAAGGCTTCTAATTTATACTACTCTAAAGTGCATGGAAATTGATGTTTGGATTGATGTTTGAAGAGGTGTTGGTTTCCAAAAACATGGAGCAAGATAAAGTTGTTTGTCCTATTTTTGAAGGTCAATCCATAGAAATGGAGTTGATATGAAGAAATGCAGAAGATGACTCAAAAGAATGGAATGTTATTGATTCACGAATTCCAAGGAACCTAGCTAAGGAATCCTGATGTGTTAGAAAAGGGTAATCTAGACAAAAATTTGAATATTCAAATTTTGGTGGGAGTGTTGATTCTATTGTTTTCTAATCGTTCTAATGGTTCCTAATCATCCCAATGATCAGTGAAATGCTCCTAAAATGAAGAATCTAATAGTCGTTTAATCGGGAAAGTTTTGAAAAAGGTTACTGTTAGTACCCCACGGATCCAATCGACAACAAGGGCGGAGCCAAAGTGTGGGAGCCGTGGAATCCGTGGGTTCTGGACTGGCGGAACCAAATGAAACACTAGGCGGAACCAATTTATGGGATCCGCCAAATCCACCATATGGATTTTCAGTTTCTTAACAGAATGAAAGTCAAATTTCGCGTTTCTTGGTCAAAACCTAAAAAATCTCCTAAAACATATGTAATAGCTAATATATGAAACAAATATGCTAAACATATAGATTCTAACACACATATACACATAGATTAATCCAATTATAACATCTTACCGTAAAGAGGAGTTAAGCCAAACGAGGTCTTAACCTCGGAAAATTGATAACAATATGTGTTATCGACCTGCAACTACAAGTTAGTTCACGTAGGAGATAAGTACAAACATAATATCTCAAGAACCACACAAATTCAATATCACATTGACTAAATAAGTCTAAAAAAAATCTAAAACCAAACACTCCTTGGTTGTCACTTGTTGCTCAACATCTTGATTATTTTCTTCTGACCTTTCTGAAGTTTCATGATCCATCGACCTAGATTCTTTATCATTCCCTTTGTTTGTCGAAGCTCCTCGGATTCATTGTCAATGGAAGGAAGTTCACTCAAGTATTCGGGTGGAGGAATCCTAGAGTTAGGCAAGCCGTCTTCGTCACTAGCCGATGATGATGAAGATGGGGATGGAGAATGAGCACGTTTTCCTCTAGCTACGGCTACCCTATAATCGCTAAGAGGAACAAAGGTATGTGGGATTTCGGTGTAAAGAGGAAGGAAACCACTCTCATTTCGAGGAATAGGTATAGAAGCTCTGAACAGACGGGTAAGAAGCATTCCGTATGGCATGGCGGTTGTGCCTAAGGCAGGTATATCCGTCATTCTTTTGGTGATATAGTAGGCTAAGTTGAATTGTTGGTGGGTCGATACACAGTAGAGCATGTAGCATAAGCTTGCATTCATGTGATCCCTGTTGCCGACAGTGCTAATGACATTTGCTCTAAGAATTTCCTCTAGTTTTTTAAATTTGGGTTTGAGTTCATTAAGCTTCATGGCAAATGGATCTCGATTTACTTGTTTACCTCAGATTTTCTTAGTTTGGTTGGTTCTAGGATTGAAGAGATGGTCTCGAATGATTTCTTTGGAAGTGAGAGGTGTATCATATGGATGTGAACGACCAAGGTTGTATTCTAGAATGGACAAAGGCCACTTGTCTGAATAAAGGCAAGTTCCTTGATTTGGGATACCTAAAACTTCTCCGAATTGATTTAAAGGAAAGCTGAATTGACTTTGGTTTACTTTGAAATGAATGCTTGAAGCTCCAAAGTCATCAGATGTAAGTTTTACGGAGGCATAAAATTCAAGAATAAACCTAGGAATGATAGGTTCATCTATGTCGAGGAGACACTCAAGTTGGATGGATGCTAATTGTTCACGGATATTGGTTTCTTCTAAAAATGATGAGTCTACGGTTCTGCCTTCGTGAACATACCGGTTTTCTAAGGTTTTGAAGACATTAACTTGAGCTTCGGTGAGACCTTTGGTTTTGTGGTGTTGAGGTAGGTATTTTTTTGTGTGTTTGTGATCGTAATTGGTTGCGGGAGGCATAGTTATCCTAGACATGAAAAATATATAGTTTAGTTGAAATTATCAAGCATACGTATATATATATGTCTAGTGTGTGCCTACATGGGGACAATGTGGAGGTGCGGTTATCTCGACTCCTTTTGATGCATGAAAATTATGTTTATACAAGTTTTATGATAAAAAAATTGATAACCCAAACGCTCCTACTTTAATGTAGCTATGATTGAATGTACCCGAAAATACATATTAATTATGTATTCCCTTTAGCATTCAAGAGACATTATGCAAGTGATGCTTAAAACCTAACGTTTTTGTATTTGTATGAACAATGTCCAAAAACCGTTTTTCCTAGTCGTGAGAAGATTTTAGCAAAAATTTCTCATGGGGTTTTTGATGAATGATGACAATGTACTACAAGATGCAATTCCTAACTATGAAAAACATGATTTGTTATGCAATTTAGAAAGTATGCTTCATGATTTTTCAAGAATTATGCATAACCCCAAGTTTTGATTTTGTGCTACAAATAGGAATCCTAGACTCAGATTTGAAATTAGATAGGATTAGGATACTTACAGTGATGAATTAAGCACAAATTGGTTGTTGAGAATGACCTAATTTTTGAGTTTGGTGAATTATGGGTCGAGTTCAGTGAGATGTG
Organism: Artemisia tridentata subsp. tridentata; assembly: GCA_021014915.2. NCBI lineage: Eukaryota > Viridiplantae > Streptophyta > Magnoliopsida > Asterales > Asteraceae > Artemisia > Artemisia tridentata. Next base: position 194,437,246 of record CP139508.1, on the reverse strand, counting down.
TGTTTTGGTGAATATGGTGTATAGTAAAGGGTGTTTGTTTTAATAAGTTTAAAACTGTCTCAATAACTCACGGATCCGGCGGATCCCAAAGAAGGGTTCCGCCCTTGTTGTCGTTTGGATCCGCAGGATCAGAACTTAGGTTGGGCTTTTGCCGAGTTTGGTTAATCTTAAGGTTTGAGCTAATGTTTATTCTACTCACTAGGTTTCATTAATCCTAAACTAGTTGAAAGGTTCTCTCTTGAGAGGATTTGTGAGGATGTCGGCAATGTTGTCCTCTGAGGAAACTTTCTCAATTGAGATGTTTCCCTTCTGAACATTGTCACGAAGGAAGTGATGACTTATTTGGTTCTAGCGTGTTGGACTGGGTT